>JANDEH010000103.1:0-86432 GCA_024610705.1 Tetragnatha versicolor
GTGCTCGGGGGATTTTCGCGCGAAAATCCCCCGAGCACGCAGGAGCTCTCGAGACCCCCAACCTCGCCCTCACCAGACACCCGCCCCACCCAGGGGTCCGAGAGATAGCGACTGCGTGCTCGGGGGATTTTCGCGCGAAAATCCCCGAGCACGCAGGAGCTCTCGAGACCCCCAACCTCGCCCTCACCAGACACCCGCCCACCCAGGGGTCGAGAGATCGCGACTGCGTGCTCGGGGGATTTTCGCGCGAAAATCCCCCGAGCACGCAGGAGCTCTCGAGACCCCCCAACCTCGCCCTCACCAGACACCCCGCCCACCCAGGGGTCGAGAGATAGCGACTGCGTGCTCGGGGGATTTTCGCGCGAAAATCCCCCGAGCACGCAGGAGCTCTCGAGACCCCCAACCTCGCCCTCACCAGACACCCGCCCACCCAGGGGTCGAGAGATAGCGACTGCGTGCTCGGGGGATTTTCGCGCGAAAATCCCCCGAGCACGCAGGAGCTCTCGAGACCCCCAACCTCGCCCTCACCAGACACCCGCCCACCCAGGGGTCGAGAGATAGCGACTGCGTGCTCGGGGGATTTTCGCGCGAAAATCCCCCGAGCACGCAGGAGCTCTCGAGACCCCCAACCTCGCCCTCACCAGACACCCGCCCACCCAGGGGTCGAGAGATAGCGACTGCGTGCTCGGGGGATTTTCGCGCGAAAATCCCCCGAGCACGCAGGAGCTCTCGAGACCCCCAACCTCGCCCTCACCAGACACCCGCCCACCCAGGGGTCGAGAGATAGCGACTGCGTGCTCGGGGGATTTTCGCGCGAAAATCCCCCGAGCACGCAGGAGCTCTCGAGACCCCCAACCTCGCCCTCACCAGACACCCGCCCACCCAGGGGTCGAGAGATAGCGACTGCGTGCTCGGGGGATTTTCGCGCGAAAATCCCCCGAGCACGCAGGAGCTCTCGAGACCCCCAACCTCGCCCTCACCAGACACCCGCCCACCCAGGGGTCGAGAGATAGCGACTGCGTGCTCGGGGGATTTTCGCGCGAAAATCCCCCGAGCACGCAGGAGCTCTCGAGACCCCCAACCTCGCCCTCACCAGACACCCGCCCACCCAGGGGTCGAGAGATAGCGACTGCGTGCTCGGGGGATTTTCGCGCGAAAATCCCCCGAGCACGCAGGAGCTCTCGAGACCCCCAACCTCGCCCTCACCAGACACCCGCCCACCCAGGGGTCGAGAGATAGCGACTGCGTGCTCGGGGGATTTTCGCGCGAAAATCCCCCGAGCACGCAGGAGCTCTCGAGACCCCCAACCTCGCCCTCACCAGACACCCGCCCACCCAGGGGTCGAGAGATAGCGACTGCGTGCTCGGGGGATTTTCGCGCGAAAATCCCCCGAGCACGCAGGAGCTCTCGAGACCCCCAACCTCGCCCTCACCAGACACCCGCCCACCCAGGGGTCGAGAGATAGCGACTGCGTGCTCGGGGGATTTTCGCGCGAAAATCCCCCGAGCACGCAGGAGCTCTCGAGACCCCCAACCTCGCCCTCACCAGACACCCGCCCACCCAGGGGTCGAGAGATAGCGACTGCGTGCTCGGGGGATTTTCGCGCGAAAATCCCCCGAGCACGCAGGAGCTCTCGAGACCCCCAACCTCGCCCTCACCAGACACCCGCCCACCCAGGGGTCGAGAGATAGCGACTGCGTGCTCGGGGGATTTTCGCGCGAAAATCCCCCGAGCACGCAGGAGCTCTCGAGACCCCCAACCTCGCCCTCACCAGACACCCGCCCACCCAGGGGTCGAGAGATAGCGACTGCGTGCTCGGGGGATTTTCGCGCGAAAATCCCCCGAGCACGCAGGAGCTCTCGAGACCCCCAACCTCGCCCTCACCAGACACCCGCCCACCCAGGGGTCGAGAGATAGCGACTGCGTGCTCGGGGGATTTTCGCGCGAAAATCCCCCGAGCACGCAGGAGCTCTCGAGACCCCCAACCTCGCCCTCACCAGACACCCGCCCACCCAGGGGTCGAGAGATAGCGACTGCGTGCTCGGGGGATTTTCGCGCGAAAATCCCCCGAGCACGCAGGAGCTCTCGAGACCCCCAACCTCGCCCTCACCAGACACCCGCCCACCCAGGGGTCGAGAGATAGCGACTGCGTGCTCGGGGGATTTTCGCGCGAAAATCCCCCGAGCACGCAGGAGCTCTCGAGACCCCCAACCTCGCCCTCACCAGACACCCGCCCACCCAGGGGTCGAGAGATAGCGACTGCGTGCTCGGGGGATTTTCGCGCGAAAATCCCCCGAGCACGCAGGAGCTCTCGAGACCCCCAACCTCGCCCTCACCAGACACCCGCCCACCCAGGGGTCGAGAGATAGCGACTGCGTGCTCGGGGGATTTTCGCGCGAAAATCCCCCGAGCACGCAGGAGCTCTCGAGACCCCCAACCTCGCCCTCACCAGACACCCGCCCACCCAGGGGTCGAGAGATAGCGACTGCGTGCTCGGGGGATTTTCGCGCGAAAATCCCCCGAGCACGCAGGAGCTCTCGAGACCCCCAACCTCGCCCTCACCAGACACCCGCCCACCCAGGGGTCGAGAGATAGCGACTGCGTGCTCGGGGGATTTTCGCGCGAAAATCCCCCGAGCACGCAGGAGCTCTCGAGACCCCCAACCTCGCCCTCACCAGACACCCGCCCACCCAGGGGTCGAGAGATAGCGACTGCGTGCTCGGGGGATTTTCGCGCGAAAATCCCCCGAGCACGCAGGAGCTCTCGAGACCCCCAACCTCGCCCTCACCAGACACCCGCCCACCCAGGGGTCGAGAGATAGCGACTGCGTGCTCGGGGGATTTTCGCGCGAAAATCCCCCGAGCACGCAGGAGCTCTCGAGACCCCCAACCTCGCCCTCACCAGACACCCGCCCACCCAGGGGTCGAGAGATAGCGACTGCGTGCTCGGGGGATTTTCGCGCGAAAATCCCCCGAGCACGCAGGAGCTCTCGAGACCCCCAACCTCGCCCTCACCAGACACCCGCCCACCCAGGGGTCGAGAGATAGCGACTGCGTGCTCGGGGGATTTTCGCGCGAAAATCCCCCGAGCACGCAGGAGCTCTCGAGACCCCCAACCTCGCCCTCACCAGACACCCGCCCACCCAGGGGTCGAGAGATAGCGACTGCGTGCTCGGGGGATTTTCGCGCGAAAATCCCCCGAGCACGCAGGAGCTCTCGAGACCCCCAACCTCGCCCTCACCAGACACCCGCCCACCCAGGGGTCGAGAGATAGCGACTGCGTGCTCGGGGGATTTTCGCGCGAAAATCCCCCGAGCACGCAGGAGCTCTCGAGACCCCCAACCTCGCCCTCACCAGACACCCGCCCACCCAGGGGTCGAGAGATAGCGACTGCGTGCTCGGGGGATTTTCGCGCGAAAATCCCCCGAGCACGCAGGAGCTCTCGAGACCCCCAACCTCGCCCTCACCAGACACCCGCCCACCCAGGGGTCGAGAGATAGCGACTGCGTGCTCGGGGGATTTTCGCGCGAAAATCCCCCGAGCACGCAGGAGCTCTCGAGACCCCCAACCTCGCCCTCACCAGACACCCGCCCACCCAGGGGTCGAGAGATAGCGACTGCGTGCTCGGGGGATTTTCGCGCGAAAATCCCCCGAGCACGCAGGAGCTCTCGAGACCCCCAACCTCGCCCTCACCAGACACCCGCCCACCCAGGGGTCGAGAGATAGCGACTGCGTGCTCGGGGGATTTTCGCGCGAAAATCCCCCGAGCACGCAGGAGCTCTCGAGACCCCCAACCTCGCCCTCACCAGACACCCGCCCACCCAGGGGTCGAGAGATAGCGACTGCGTGCTCGGGGGATTTTCGCGCGAAAATCCCCCGAGCACGCAGGAGCTCTCGAGACCCCCAACCTCGCCCTCACCAGACACCCGCCCACCCAGGGGTCGAGAGATAGCGACTGCGTGCTCGGGGGATTTTCGCGCGAAAATCCCCCGAGCACGCAGGAGCTCTCGAGACCCCCAACCTCGCCCTCACCAGACACCCGCCCACCCAGGGGTCGAGAGATAGCGACTGCGTGCTCGGGGGATTTTCGCGCGAAAATCCCCCGAGCACGCAGGAGCTCTCGAGACCCCCAACCTCGCCCTCACCAGACACCCGCCCACCCAGGGGTCGAGAGATAGCGACTGCGTGCTCGGGGGATTTTCGCGCGAAAATCCCCCGAGCACGCAGGAGCTCTCGAGACCCCCAACCTCGCCCTCACCAGACACCCGCCCACCCAGGGGTCGAGAGATAGCGACTGCGTGCTCGGGGGATTTTCGCGCGAAAATCCCCCGAGCACGCAGGAGCTCTCGAGACCCCCAACCTCGCCCTCACCAGACACCCGCCCACCCAGGGGTCGAGAGATAGCGACTGCGTGCTCGGGGGATTTTCGCGCGAAAATCCCCCGAGCACGCAGGAGCTCTCGAGACCCCCAACCTCGCCCTCACCAGACACCCGCCCACCCAGGGGTCGAGAGATAGCGACTGCGTGCTCGGGGGATTTTCGCGCGAAAATCCCCCGAGCACGCAGGAGCTCTCGAGACCCCCAACCTCGCCCTCACCAGACACCCGCCCACCCAGGGGTCGAGAGATAGCGACTGCGTGCTCGGGGGATTTTCGCGCGAAAATCCCCCGAGCACGCAGGAGCTCTCGAGACCCCCAACCTCGCCCTCACCAGACACCCGCCCACCCAGGGGTCGAGAGATAGCGACTGCGTGCTCGGGGGATTTTCGCGCGAAAATCCCCCGAGCACGCAGGAGCTCTCGAGACCCCCAACCTCGCCCTCACCAGACACCCGCCCACCCAGGGGTCGAGAGATAGCGACTGCGTGCTCGGGGGATTTTCGCGCGAAAATCCCCCGAGCACGCAGGAGCTCTCGAGACCCCCAACCTCGCCCTCACCAGACACCCGCCCACCCAGGGGTCGAGAGATAGCGACTGCGTGCTCGGGGGATTTTCGCGCGAAAATCCCCCGAGCACGCAGGAGCTCTCGAGACCCCCAACCTCGCCCTCACCAGACACCCGCCCACCCAGGGGTCGAGAGATAGCGACTGCGTGCTCGGGGGATTTTCGCGCGAAAATCCCCCGAGCACGCAGGAGCTCTCGAGACCCCCAACCTCGCCCTCACCAGACACCCGCCCACCCAGGGGTCGAGAGATAGCGACTGCGTGCTCGGGGGATTTTCGCGCGAAAATCCCCCGAGCACGCAGGAGCTCTCGAGACCCCCAACCTCGCCCTCACCAGACACCCGCCCACCCAGGGGTCGAGAGATAGCGACTGCGTGCTCGGGGGATTTTCGCGCGAAAATCCCCCGAGCACGCAGGAGCTCTCGAGACCCCCAACCTCGCCCTCACCAGACACCCGCCCACCCAGGGGTCGAGAGATAGCGACTGCGTGCTCGGGGGATTTTCGCGCGAAAATCCCCCGAGCACGCAGGAGCTCTCGAGACCCCCAACCTCGCCCTCACCAGACACCCGCCCACCCAGGGGTCGAGAGATAGCGACTGCGTGCTCGGGGGATTTTCGCGCGAAAATCCCCCGAGCACGCAGGAGCTCTCGAGACCCCCAACCTCGCCCTCACCAGACACCCGCCCACCCAGGGGTCGAGAGATAGCGACTGCGTGCTCGGGGGATTTTCGCGCGAAAATCCCCCGAGCACGCAGGAGCTCTCGAGACCCCCAACCTCGCCCTCACCAGACACCCGCCCACCCAGGGGTCGAGAGATAGCGACTGCGTGCTCGGGGGATTTTCGCGCGAAAATCCCCCGAGCACGCAGGAGCTCTCGAGACCCCCAACCTCGCCCTCACCAGACACCCGCCCACCCAGGGGTCGAGAGATAGCGACTGCGTGCTCGGGGGATTTTCGCGCGAAAATCCCCCGAGCACGCAGGAGCTCTCGAGACCCCCAACCTCGCCCTCACCAGACACCCGCCCACCCAGGGGTCGAGAGATAGCGACTGCGTGCTCGGGGGATTTTCGCGCGAAAATCCCCCGAGCACGCAGGAGCTCTCGAGACCCCCAACCTCGCCCTCACCAGACACCCGCCCACCCAGGGGTCGAGAGATAGCGACTGCGTGCTCGGGGGATTTTCGCGCGAAAATCCCCCGAGCACGCAGGAGCTCTCGAGACCCCCAACCTCGCCCTCACCAGACACCCGCCCACCCAGGGGTCGAGAGATAGCGACTGCGTGCTCGGGGGATTTTCGCGCGAAAATCCCCCGAGCACGCAGGAGCTCTCGAGACCCCCAACCTCGCCCTCACCAGACACCCGCCCACCCAGGGGTCGAGAGATAGCGACTGCGTGCTCGGGGGATTTTCGCGCGAAAATCCCCCGAGCACGCAGGAGCTCTCGAGACCCCCAACCTCGCCCTCACCAGACACCCGCCCACCCAGGGGTCGAGAGATAGCGACTGCGTGCTCGGGGGATTTTCGCGCGAAAATCCCCCGAGCACGCAGGAGCTCTCGAGACCCCCAACCTCGCCCTCACCAGACACCCGCCCACCCAGGGGTCGAGAGATAGCGACTGCGTGCTCGGGGGATTTTCGCGCGAAAATCCCCCGAGCACGCAGGAGCTCTCGAGACCCCCAACCTCGCCCTCACCAGACACCCGCCCACCCAGGGGTCGAGAGATAGCGACTGCGTGCTCGGGGGATTTTCGCGCGAAAATCCCCCGAGCACGCAGGAGCTCTCGAGACCCCCAACCTCGCCCTCACCAGACACCCGCCCACCCAGGGGTCGAGAGATAGCGACTGCGTGCTCGGGGGATTTTCGCGCGAAAATCCCCCGAGCACGCAGGAGCTCTCGAGACCCCCAACCTCGCCCTCACCAGACACCCGCCCACCCAGGGGTCGAGAGATAGCGACTGCGTGCTCGGGGGATTTTCGCGCGAAAATCCCCCGAGCACGCAGGAGCTCTCGAGACCCCCAACCTCGCCCTCACCAGACACCCGCCCACCCAGGGGTCGAGAGATAGCGACTGCGTGCTCGGGGGATTTTCGCGCGAAAATCCCCCGAGCACGCAGGAGCTCTCGAGACCCCCAACCTCGCCCTCACCAGACACCCGCCCACCCAGGGGTCGAGAGATAGCGACTGCGTGCTCGGGGGATTTTCGCGCGAAAATCCCCCGAGCACGCAGGAGCTCTCGAGACCCCCAACCTCGCCCTCACCAGACACCCGCCCACCCAGGGGTCGAGAGATAGCGACTGCGTGCTCGGGGGATTTTCGCGCGAAAATCCCCCGAGCACGCAGGAGCTCTCGAGACCCCCAACCTCGCCCTCACCAGACACCCGCCCACCCAGGGGTCGAGAGATAGCGACTGCGTGCTCGGGGGATTTTCGCGCGAAAATCCCCCGAGCACGCAGGAGCTCTCGAGACCCCCAACCTCGCCCTCACCAGACACCCGCCCACCCAGGGGTCGAGAGATAGCGACTGCGTGCTCGGGGGATTTTCGCGCGAAAATCCCCCGAGCACGCAGGAGCTCTCGAGACCCCCAACCTCGCCCTCACCAGACACCCGCCCACCCAGGGGTCGAGAGATAGCGACTGCGTGCTCGGGGGATTTTCGCGCGAAAATCCCCCGAGCACGCAGGAGCTCTCGAGACCCCCAACCTCGCCCTCACCAGACACCCGCCCACCCAGGGGTCGAGAGATAGCGACTGCGTGCTCGGGGGATTTTCGCGCGAAAATCCCCCGAGCACGCAGGAGCTCTCGAGACCCCCAACCTCGCCCTCACCAGACACCCGCCCACCCAGGGGTCGAGAGATAGCGACTGCGTGCTCGGGGGATTTTCGCGCGAAAATCCCCCGAGCACGCAGGAGCTCTCGAGACCCCCAACCTCGCCCTCACCAGACACCCGCCCACCCAGGGGTCGAGAGATAGCGACTGCGTGCTCGGGGGATTTTCGCGCGAAAATCCCCCGAGCACGCAGGAGCTCTCGAGACCCCCAACCTCGCCCTCACCAGACACCCGCCCACCCAGGGGTCGAGAGATAGCGACTGCGTGCTCGGGGGATTTTCGCGCGAAAATCCCCCGAGCACGCAGGAGCTCTCGAGACCCCCAACCTCGCCCTCACCAGACACCCGCCCACCCAGGGGTCGAGAGATAGCGACTGCGTGCTCGGGGGATTTTCGCGCGAAAATCCCCCGAGCACGCAGGAGCTCTCGAGACCCCCAACCTCGCCCTCACCAGACACCCGCCCACCCAGGGGTCGAGAGATAGCGACTGCGTGCTCGGGGGATTTTCGCGCGAAAATCCCCCGAGCACGCAGGAGCTCTCGAGACCCCCAACCTCGCCCTCACCAGACACCCGCCCACCCAGGGGTCGAGAGATAGCGACTGCGTGCTCGGGGGATTTTCGCGCGAAAATCCCCCGAGCACGCAGGAGCTCTCGAGACCCCCAACCTCGCCCTCACCAGACACCCGCCCACCCAGGGGTCGAGAGATAGCGACTGCGTGCTCGGGGGATTTTCGCGCGAAAATCCCCCGAGCACGCAGGAGCTCTCGAGACCCCCAACCTCGCCCTCACCAGACACCCGCCCACCCAGGGGTCGAGAGATAGCGACTGCGTGCTCGGGGGATTTTCGCGCGAAAATCCCCCGAGCACGCAGGAGCTCTCGAGACCCCCAACCTCGCCCTCACCAGACACCCGCCCACCCAGGGGTCGAGAGATAGCGACTGCGTGCTCGGGGGATTTTCGCGCGAAAATCCCCCGAGCACGCAGGAGCTCTCGAGACCCCCAACCTCGCCCTCACCAGACACCCGCCCACCCAGGGGTCGAGAGATAGCGACTGCGTGCTCGGGGGATTTTCGCGCGAAAATCCCCCGAGCACGCAGGAGCTCTCGAGACCCCCAACCTCGCCCTCACCAGACACCCGCCCACCCAGGGGTCGAGAGATAGCGACTGCGTGCTCGGGGGATTTTCGCGCGAAAATCCCCCGAGCACGCAGGAGCTCTCGAGACCCCCAACCTCGCCCTCACCAGACACCCGCCCACCCAGGGGTCGAGAGATAGCGACTGCGTGCTCGGGGGATTTTCGCGCGAAAATCCCCCGAGCACGCAGGAGCTCTCGAGACCCCCAACCTCGCCCTCACCAGACACCCGCCCACCCAGGGGTCGAGAGATAGCGACTGCGTGCTCGGGGGATTTTCGCGCGAAAATCCCCCGAGCACGCAGGAGCTCTCGAGACCCCCAACCTCGCCCTCACCAGACACCCGCCCACCCAGGGGTCGAGAGATAGCGACTGCGTGCTCGGGGGATTTTCGCGCGAAAATCCCCCGAGCACGCAGGAGCTCTCGAGACCCCCAACCTCGCCCTCACCAGACACCCGCCCACCCAGGGGTCGAGAGATAGCGACTGCGTGCTCGGGGGATTTTCGCGCGAAAATCCCCCGAGCACGCAGGAGCTCTCGAGACCCCCAACCTCGCCCTCACCAGACACCCGCCCACCCAGGGGTCGAGAGATAGCGACTGCGTGCTCGGGGGATTTTCGCGCGAAAATCCCCCGAGCACGCAGGAGCTCTCGAGACCCCCAACCTCGCCCTCACCAGACACCCGCCCACCCAGGGGTCGAGAGTCGTTGCGATCGGATCTCGGATCTCGGATCTCGGATCTCGGATCTCGGATCTCGGATCTCGGATCTCGGATCTCGGATCTCGGATCTCGGATCTCGGATCTCGGATCTCGGATCTCGGATCTCGGATCTCGGATCTCGGATCTCGGATCTCGGATCTCGGATCTCGGATCTCGGATCTCGGATCTCGGATCTCGGATCTCGGATCTCGGATCTCGGATCTCGGATCTCGGATCTCGGATCTCGGATCTCGGATCTCGGATCTCGGATCTCGGATCTCGGATCTCGGATCTCGGATCTCGGATCTCGGATCTCGGATCTCGGATCTCGGATCTCGGATCTCGGATCTCGGATCTCGGATCTCGGATCTCGGATCTCGGATCTCGGATCTCGGATCTCGGATCTCGGATCATCCGGTTAAAATGCAAAAAAAAATTAAATGGTCCATAAAATTTAAAAGATATAAAAAATTAATTTAAAAAAATAATTTCAAAAATTTAGATAGTGGAAAAAAATTTAAAAGAACATAGAAAACTACAAAAAACATCTAAAGCAATCGAAGAGTTTGAAATGAACAAAGCCCTTAAAATAAGACTAAAATCGAACAATATTTTTCTTCATATTTTCAGTTTCAGCCTAAAAATTACACTTTGAAAATTTGTCTTTAAATGTTTTAAGACATTTACCATTAATGTAGTAGTTATATGGTATAAAAAACCTAAGGAAGTTTATTTGTTTTTTTTTAATTGATCATTGAAAAGTTTTGCTAATAACTTTTTAATGATCAATTTAAAAAAAAACAAATAAACTTCCTTAGGGTTTTTTTTATACCGTATAACTACTATATTAATGGTAAATGTCTTAAAACATTTAAAGACTAATTTTCAAAGGGCAATTTTTAGGCTGAAACTGAAAATATGAAGAAAAATATTGTTCGATTTTAGTTTTATTTTAAGGGCTTTGTTCATTTAAAACTCTTCGATTGCTTTAGATGTTTTTTGTAGTTTTCTATGTTCGTTTAAATTTTTCCCACTATGTAAATTTTTGAAATTATTTTTTAAATTAATAATTTTAATATCTTTTAAAATAAATGGACCACTTAATTTTTAATTTTTTTTTTACCCTCTTTAACCGGATGATCCGAGATCTGATAAAAATCATCGAGTATTTCCACCCACCTTAGGAAACGGCTCCTCCATCCTGCTCCATCCGGGCGCTGTTCCAGCATATCTCCTTGTACTTGTTTGGGCTGGTCACTTTTTTAGACTCACCTGTGAACCAAATCCTCCTAGAGTAGCGAAACAAGCCAGAATGCTCAAAATTACTTTAAGTACGAATACGTACTTTTTATGCTGATGTGGTGACTTTATCATTACAATTTAATTTTGATAAAAACAAAAATAGGATTATTACGATTATTATTTTACTAAGCTTTTTTTTTTAATTAGGATTAAAAACAATTTAATTTTTTGAATAGTAACCAAAGAGGCTGTAAAGCTCATTTAACTGATCTGATATATTCAAAAAGTCTGTGGCATAATATGAATGCAAAAACCATGACAGTCATGAAAGTGTTCCGAACCATAGAGGAGAGAGTAATTAGGTGGCGAAATAGACCACTGATAGAATGAAGTACTGGCGACACTGTTCCGACAGTTCTGCGCATTAGCTTGAAGTAAACGATAGATCGGATAAATCCCAGGATGCACTGCGCGAGGAGATGCGAAGAAGGAACGTCATTCGCTCCGTGGCAAAGTGACGTATATTTCGTCACTTCCCTCCTCCCACTCGGTCGAGGAATTTGAACCATTCATTGGACTGGTCACGTAAGGTGTTCTGGGATTGATCCCCGCACAAAGGAAAACCGCCGGCTTCAAATGTGCGCTACTGCGCATGCATATTTCGCCTCCTCTTTACTCTTTCCTCCCTAGTCCGAAGTAGAGAGCCTGGATACGAGTGAGAGACGACAACTCGCTTAAAAGCGTCTCTGCGCATCCAGTTCTGTCCAAACTGTAATATGCCGCTTGTCTCGAGTATGCTAATCCTATGAAGGGAACCGGCTGTTGCAAACAGACAACCTGTTTACCGATCTGCACGCGCTATAATGAGTTGTCGCCTCTCTCTCGTATACAGGCTCTCTAGTTCGAACTTGAGAGCCTGTATACGAGAGAGAGGTGACAACTCGCTTAAAAGCGTCTCTGCGCATCCAATTCTGTCCAAACTGTATCATGCCGCTTGTCTCGCGTCCCATGCTAATCCTAAGGAGGGAAACCTAACTCCGCTTGAGGCGAACAGAAAACCTGTTTACCGATCTGCGCGCGCTATACTGAGTTGTCGCCTCTCTCTCGTATACAGGCTCTCTAGTCCAAACATGGTTCTGGAGAGGCGTCTCTGTTAACTGTGGAACTAACCACAGAGTACTAGAACAGAGAGTCCGTCGCCATAGGCGCTAATGGAAATTGAAAAGTTGGATGGGTTTGGGGCTATTTTGGCACTGCGATCGCACCTACGTCACGAGAGGCGGGGATAAACAGCCTGATTGGTTGACAAAAACCTTCTCCTTCGAAAATAGAAGATTGACAGCCAATCACAGGTTTGGTCACCAAAATGTACTGCCGATCTCTCTATCAATCATTTAAAGTTTCTCGTGGCGCCCTCATATCCATCCAACTTTTGAATAAATCGTTTTGGACCCTCTGTTAGGATTTTTCTCTGTGGAAGTGGAACTAACCAGATAATATGACATAACAGTGTTGGCTCTAACAATTCCTCTTTCTACAACCGCTCTTTATCAATTAACCCGCCCACTTTTAAATCGCTAGAGAGGGAAAATATTTTAAATATTTCCCCAGTTTTCTAACAGTGTCGTGTGTCTTTTGAGCATGCACTGCTGAAATAGGAAATCTCATTATCAAATAAAATTATTTTATTGAATACATTTTTTTCAATTCGAGAAAAGCTAAACATAAAATAGTAAAATAATGGACAAAAGGATATCATTCCACACCCAATTCAATTCAAGAATCTGGAAATAAAATAACGAAATAAAATTAGTGTAAAGAATATTTTTAGAGTTATAATTATACAGGATGTTTCAGATAAGCGTTTCATAACTTCTAGGGGGATAGAAGACACCTATTCAGGGACGTGCCAACAGGGGAGCAGGGGGTTTTTCGCCCCCTCAGTTTTGAGAGTGAGGGGGCGAGGCGAACACTATATTTCGCCCCCCCCCCAGTTTTTCACGGATTTTTTTTTCAGACATCTTAACCAAAAAACTCTAAAAACATTTTCTTATTCAACCCAGATTTGTCTTATACTCTTGCCCCTCACCTTAAGAAGGTGTGGGGGGCGAGGAATGTTATTGCAATGAATAATTTAAACTTTTGCGAAAGGTATTATCATCCACCTCATGAGTTCCCTTAGTTAATGCGGTGAGGGGGGGAAGGAATATTGTTGTAAGTAATGAATAATATAAACTATTCAAATCGAATTATAATCATCCATCTGATAAAAAGTGCTAATATTTTCAAATGGTTGGGGAGGTTCTTGCCTCCCCTAGTTTATGAGGTGAGGGGGCGAGGAGTACTATTCTAAGTAATGAACAATTTAAACTTGTGCGCAGGGCATTATAATTAGATTTATGGGGGGTTATAAGAGGCCCCTACCTTTTTGAGAAATTTTGAAATCCTTAATGGTAAATCAAGTTCCATAGCACTTCAGGTACAGCTTGCCCCCCCAAGGATACCAGCGTGCCCCCTCTAAGGTCCTCTACCTAAATCCGATCCTTGCTTAATTATGTGCTCTCATAGGTGCTTAATTTTTCCATAAACGGACCGTCAAGTGATTAGGGAGATTCTAGCCCCCTCAGTTTTTATGAGGTAAGGGGGGGGGGCAAGGTATATTGATGTAGTTGTAAGTAATGAATAATTTAAACGATTGCGAAGGGCATTATTTTTAAAACTGTTTTCAATTTGCTCTTCTAGCTTAAAATTTTCAAATATTATTCAATTGGGACATTTTCTTATTGACATTAATATTATACAGGGTGTATCTGAAATGGTGCAACAATCTTTCAGGGATGATAGTACTCATCAAGACGAACAAGAATCGGTATTGAAAGGGGGGTCCCAGACGAAATCCCAGGGAGTTAAAAATGGAGCGACACCCCAAAAAAATCATTGAAAAATTCAATTTGCAGAAGAACTACTCTTGGTAAAAACTTAATTATGGTCTCAAAAATTGTGGTTTAATATAATCTTTAAAATTACCTCAAAAGTCTTCACTTTAAAATTTGTTTTATTATGAAAAAAAAGTTAAACACAAAAAAAAATGTGAAAGCTCTGCCAAAACCTTATTTTGTATTTCGAAATCCTTTCTTTTGATTTGATTATCTGAAAGATCATAGTTGAAAACCCTTAAGTCCAAAGTTTCACGTAAATACAATCAATATTGAACGCTTGAGATCCTGTTAAAGTTTGTTTTTTACGTGCGCTAACAGCCGTTCTGGAAACAGCTCTAAAAAACTGCTTGCGCACCCAAAAAACAAACTTTAAAAGGATCTCAAGCGTTTAATATTGATTGTATTTACGTGAAACTTTGGAATTAAGGGTTTTCAACTATGATCTTTCAGATTATCAAATCAAAAGAAATGATTTCGAAATACAAAATAAGGTTTTGGCAGAGTTTTCACTTTTTTTTGTGTTTTTTAACTTTTTTCATAATAAAACAAATTTTAAAGTGAAGACTTGAGATAATTTTAAAGATCATATTAAACCACAATTTTTGAGACCATAATTAAGTTTTTACTAATAGTAGATATTCTACAAATTGAATTTTTCAATAATTTTTTGGGGTGTCGCTCCATTTTTAACTCCCTGGGATTTGGTCTGGGACCACCTTTCTATACCGATTCTTGTTCATCTTGATGAGTACTATCATCCCTGAAAGTTTGTTGCACCATTTCAGATACACCCTGTATAAATACTCATTACTTTAAGTGCACATGTATTAGTTAAATTTCTTTTCTAAAAAAAAATTTATGTATTAATTAATTTCTTAAAAACGTTTTGGTTCATAGCATTTTTTTCCCCAAAATTCCCCTAAATTTCATTTTTTATTGCTGAAAATTCAAATATATTTTATGTTGACATAGAAAACTGTAAAAAATTTGGACTGTGAAAGTATTCCTGCCCGGTTCCAGTCTATAATTTAAATTACCTATTTAAAAAAATTCTTGGAAGAATCCCCAGATCCTCTTTTGTACTTGGAACTCTATTATTTTCAACTTGTTTTTATATTAAGTTCACCCACAACTGCAAATCCTATCTAAAAATATGTATCCAAAATTTGGACTATGTGTACCAAAACTAGTTAAAAAATAACAGCTTTTTGGAGTCTAATTTTCAAAAAATTTCTGGGGGAGGACCCCCAGACCCCTTCAGTAATTTGAACTGCATTACTCACAATTTTTTTATATTAAGAGCATTAAGATGTAAATCCGTCCTAATAATTTGTGTCCAAAATCTGGGCTAAAGGTTCCAAAAATAGTTAAAAACTAGTTTTTTTAGAGTAATTTTTTCTGCAATTTTCTTTGGGGAGGACCCCCAGACCCCCCTTTCGTATGTTGAACTTAATTACTCCCCACTTTTCTTGTATTAATTTCTTTAAGACGTGGATTTTACCTAAAATATATTTAAATGTTCATTAACACTATTAAAAATTTGTATGGGAGGAGCTGAGGAATAATTTTGGCCCCCTCCCGAAATAAATTTCTATATAAAATATTCTGGTTATGGTCCTACGAAAAATGCTTCGCCCCCCCACTCTCAAAAACGTTGGCACGTCCCTGTTCTACAGGCTCAAGTTAAGTTGCAACCGAGTATAGTTTAATGAAATTATAAAATCAAATCTGCAGACAAAATATAATATATAATACTTAGATATGCTAACGACATGGATATTGAGCGAGCAAGTAAGCCACGATCATTCGAGGCAAGCCGTATTAATGCTTAACAGGATTCAGGAAAAGTAATTAGCATAAATACGGCCTGAAAAACAATTGCCACTAAAAACAACGTTAATTCCAAAAACTCGAACCTAAAGGTTCGATTCCCTCATGAAGTGGGAGAAAATATTCCCAGCAATTTATTTTCCATCTGATGTTTAAGGTATGTCGTAATTTTTGTCATGACCAAATTGAGTTTATTTCTAGTTGCAATTATGTAAACTTGACATATTTGGTATGAGCTGTGCTACTAGAACTAGGGTATAGTCTGTTCACTTTGAGCTGGCGCTTGAAAATATTTCCTTCCCCCACTACCGATCGGTAACCATAGCAATTATCTTCGTCAAAGTGACGAAGAAGGCTTACTATTGGCTGCTCGAAGATAGTAACTATGGTTACGCTTCTAGCGTGGGGGAAAGCACTATTTCTCAAGCGCCAATTCTAAATGAATAGAGTATAATACACAGCAGTTCTTATTGCAGACAACTATTTTGAGTGTAGATACAACTTTGATACATATCAAGCTGATGGAACCAGCAAAAAAAATTAAAAAAGTTAAATTGAATTAATAAGAAGTTTAAAGAATCAGAATAAATCTCCCATTTAGAGAGGTTCAAAAAGATGAAGCACTGTACATAAATATAATCCTCACCTAGAAAGAATGTCTCCATGCAGAGGAAAGATGAATCTCCTCCAAGCCAAGGAACAGGGATGAAGTAGACGGTGGGGTAGTGCGCCAAATCCAGAGCAGAAGAGTTCCATCGGCAAGCACTTCATCTGGACCACTTCTTCTGATGTGTCCTCAAAATGGACAGAATACTCCAGCTTCACAGGCATTCCTGGATCTTCCCTGATCTCATTGCACCCAATGGAAAACTAGAAAACATACCAGCAGAGTTAGTCCTCTTTAAGACCATAGAGTTAGTACTAATATAGAGACAGCTTAAACATCTGATCCGCTGTTCTAAGCGTGACCGGTCTCCCGTTTCGTTCTGCCACTCACACTTGACTTTTTAAACCAACTTGGCCACTAAATCCTTCTTTTGGCGTTTTCGGGTGGCTTTTTCACTCGTAAAGAAACTACGGCAAAACGCCCACCAAGCTCATACCGCCAAGCTTTGCCAACTTCCAGTTCCTACCTCGACCACTAAATCAGCAATTTTCTCCCTTAAATACTTGTTTAAACGAATCGGAAATGACTAGTATCGAATCAGGAGGGTTCATATTATATAGTGGGAAGCTTTTTTTAAAGAAATTCCCCCCACAACATTATAAAAATACAGTTTAAAATAGTTTTTTCCGAATCCACGGAATTTAAAAAAATTATTGACAAAAAACTAATTGAGATAGAGAAATTTTTTCTTCACTGAAGCGATTCGTCATTGCTTTTTCTCGAGTTTCAAATTGTCGGTATCTTTTATCATCATTTTTCTGGAAGAAGAGCAGTTTATATACCTCAAATTCAACCCGCCTACGGGAGCTCCCATGTTAAAAATTTACTTCCGCCACTCACACAGGTCCGACTCTTTTCGACATGCAGGGTTGCCTTACCGAGAAGAGTAAGCTGTCTCTATATTTGTACTAACTCTATGTTTAAGACCTTTTCCACCAGGAGAGCGCAGCTCTTCCTTCATCATATTTTTAAATACACTCAAACCTGTTTATGTGCGAACCTTTTATGTGCGATTTTTCCCTTCGATTTTTTTTGTGCGATGTATGAAAATTTCAAATTAGAACAAAAATTTCGTAAATCTGGCTACCGAGACATACATAGGATGGGTCCAGGGGCGTCATTTCAGTTTTTTGTTGGGGGGGGCAAGGAATTTTTTTTAAATGGGTCTGGACCTTACTGCTACTAGGTTTTTTTGGCGGGGGTTGCCTCAACTTAATTTTTAAGGTAATTAATATCATGTCAAAATTTGACAACGTGAACTCCAAGGAAAAAAGGGGGGTCTGGGGGCTCACCCCCAGGAAAATTTTGAAAATTTGGTTCTTAAAGTAGTGTTTTAGCTCGTTTTGGGACCCTTTGGGCTGCATTCAAAGAGAACAGTTTCTTGTAAACCACATAATTTTTCTAGGGAAAAGAGTCGTAAATAAACGTAAAAGTCTTAAGGGGGGCTAGGGGTCCTCTCTCCCAGGAATTTTAATTCCCCTTTTAACTAGTGTTTATCTCTTTTTAAACTCTTTGGGGAGCTTCTAAAGAGAAAAGCTTCTTGTAAGAGGAATAGTTTTTAAGGGGGAAAACACTAAATAAGAGACATGGAAATTTCAGAGGGGGGCTGGGGGTCCTCCCCCAGAAATTTTTTGAAATTGAACCCTCAAAAGTAATGTTTTTACTCCTTTTTATACATTTTGAGTTGCACTCAAAGTTCCTTGTGGAAGTTACAAAATTTTCAAGGGACTTGCAGCTATTTTTCACAATACAGTGGAAACCTTGGGGGGGGCGGTTGCCCCCCCCTGCCCCCCCTAAATGACGCCCCTGGATGGGTCTCATGAAACAACAGTCGTCGCTGACTACATGGTAACTGAAAAAAAAGTACGGCAGGTATAGAAACGGTTTCTCAATTCAGGAGAAGATTGCTTTTCGGTCCGAACATAAAGAGCTATGCTGAGGGATTTTCGCTACGGTTCTACGTGATTCTTTTTTATGCGGTCCTTATTCACCGTTTAAAAAAAGGATTTTATAAATGTACTGTGAAACCAATTTTTTGCAGCTACTCGTGAAGTTTGGTGCAAGCATTTTTGAGCGGCCCCTATTCCTCGCACAAAAACAGGTTGTGTATATTTACAACTTGGTCATTTTTTTAAACTTCTGACTTTTTTTAAATGGTGGTTTATGATGCACATCAAATCAAAGGGAATAAATTACGAACAAAATGGGACCGATTTTAAGTTGTATACAGGGTGTATCTGAAATGGTGCAACAAACTTTCAGGGATGATAGTACTCATCAAGACGAACAAGAATCTGTATAGAAAGGGGGGGTCCCAGATCAAATCCCAGGGAGTTAAAAATGGAGCGACATCCCAAAAAATCATTGAAAAATTCAATTTGTAGAAGAACTACTATTAGTAAAAACTTAATTATGGTCTCAAAAATTTTGGTTTAATATGATCTTTAAAATTATCTCAAAAGTCTTCACTTTAAAAAAATTTTTATTATGAAAAAAGTTAAAAAACACAAAAAAAGTGAAAACTCTGCCAAAACCTTATTTTGTATTTCGAAATCCTTTCTTTTGATTTGATAATCTGAAAGATCATAGTTGAAAACCCTTAAGTCCAAAGTTTCACGTAAATACAATCAATATTGAACGCTTGAGGCTTAAAGTTTGTTTTTTGCGTGCGAAAACAGCTGTTCTGGAAACAACTCTGGAAAACTGCTAGCGCACGCAAAAAACAAACTTTAACAGGATCTCAAGCGTTCAATATTGATTGTATTTACGTGAAACTTTGGACTTAAGGGTTTTCAACTATGATCTTTCAGATTACACTGGGGAACAGCCATTTCGTTGTCTTAGAATTGTGACTTGTTTTTGAATCACTTTTGGGCCCTGAATCCAAAAGTAACTGTAGTTTTTGTCTGTCACGTCCACTTTTTGGCAAACAGCCCCGCCCCCTTTTTACGTTTTTCAATGACTTAATGGCTTTGAATTCGATTTTCAGGGTCAAAAATCATTACTTTAGTCTTTAAATTACACCCAAGAGGACAAGAATGGTTAAAGTTTCTAAAATATGAAAATTTGTGGCCAATGGATAGGTTTAAGGGGTTATTACCCCCCTAAAAACGCAAAAAAATCGTTACAAATGATAGAGTTTATTTTACGCTATTTTTTACACTTATTTTTCACGCAATTCCTTTTCAAAAGGTTCTAACTAGTGATGGGCAGGTATCGATACCAAATACTTAAGTACTCGATACCTATAGGTATCGAGTGTATTCGATACCCACAAAAGTATCGATACTTTATTGACATATTTCGTTTTAAATTTTTCAATGAAGTAATCTTTATAATACCTACTGTAGATCAAACGCAGCCTGTTTCCGTTTTCATTTTAACGCTCAAACCCAAGTCGTTATCATCCGCGAGAGAAATTTGACGCGGCTAGGTTTTTCCCCCGCCAAATCCTTCGCCTCTATCCACCTCCAGGCCCGTAGCTACGGGGCTTTTTGATGGATCGCTTTCAGTTTTTTGAATATTAGTCTGATTATGGATAGGCCCTAAAAAAATTGTCCCTTCAGGTTCATTTCCCGACATTGAAAAAAAGTACTCGATACCTAAAATTACTCGATACCTATAAGTATTCGATACCAAAGTATTCTATACCTAAAATTATCGATTTTGCCCATCACTAGTTCTAACCCATCCCCAAAGACCCAAATTTAATGAAAATAAGCAGCAATGTTTTTTACAAAAAGCGGTTGAGGCACCCCCGAAGCACCCGCGGAAGGATTCGAAATACTATCTTTCGCTTAGAGGACGCGAACACCTCAACCGCTGTTAGTAAAAATCATTGCTGCCTATTTTCATTAAATTTGGGTCCTTGGGGAGGGTTAAGACCTTTTAAAGAGGAATTGCGTAAAAAAATAAAGAGAAAACCCCTAAAATGCAAAAAAAGGAACGTTATAAAGGATAGAGGTTATTTTAAGCTTTTCTTACTCTTATTTTTTATGAAATTCCTCTTTAAAAGGTCTTAACCTTTCCCCAAGGATCCAAATTTAATGAAAATAGGCAGCAATGATTTTTACTAAAAGCGGTTGAGGTGTTATCGTCCCCGAAGTGAAAGAGAGTCTTCCGAACCCTTCCTCAGGTGCTTCGGGGCGCTAATGCCTCAACCGCTTTTTGTAAAAATCATTGCTGCTTATTTTCATTAAATTGGGGTCTTTGGGGATGGACTAGAACCTTTTAAAAAGGAATTGCGTAAAAAATAAGTGTAAAAAATAGCGTAAAATAAACTATCATTTTTAACGATTTTTTTGCGTTTTTAGGGGGGTAATAACCCCTTAAACCTATCCATTCGCTAAAAATTTTCATATTTTAGAAACTTTAACCATTCTTGTCCTCTCGAGTGTAATTTAAAGACTAAAGTAATGATTTTTGACCTTGAAAATCGAATTCAAAGTCATTAAGTCATTGAAAAACTTAAAAAGGGGGCGGGGTTGTTTGCCAAAAAAGTTGACGTGATAGAAGAAACCTAAAAACAGTTTTCTAATCAGTGTGCCCATTGAACTCTAAAACAGCCAAAAAATCGAAGTCAACAGAAATTATGTTAAAAATTGTTCCACCAGTGTTATCAAATCAAAAGAAAGGATTTCGAAATACAAAATAAGGTTTTGGCAGAGTTTTCACTTTTTTTTGTGTTTTTTAACTTTTTTCATAATAAAACAAATTTTAAAGTGAAGACTTGAGATAATTTTAAAGATCATATTAAACCACAATTTTTGAGACCATAATTAAGTTTTTACTAATAGTAGATATTCTACAAATTGAATTTTTCAATAATTTTTTGGGGTGTCGCTCCATTTTTAACTCCCTGGGATTTGGTCTGGGACCACCTTTCTATACCGATTCTTGTTCGTCTTGATGAGTACTATCATCCCTGAAAGTTTGTTGCACCATTTCAGATACACCCTGTATATATCTAGATCTAAAGCATGGATTCCCAAACTTTTTTGGCCCGTGGACCCCCTGACGACATTTTTCGTACCCCGCGGACCCCCTTGTCTAAGGGACCGTTCAAAAAGTATCATAAAACGTAATGTTTTTTATATAAATTTCTAAACTAAAAAAAAAAATTTTTGTAAATTGTAATTTTGTAAAAATTGTAAAATTTTTTTCGTTCATTCATAAGCATTTTATATCACACTTTTACATATTTAAAAAAACCCTTTTTTATTTTTGCCTTCCCAAGATATTTTTAAGGAAATTATAACAATCAAACGTTTGAAATAAAAACAAATCTAAACTTTCAATATCACTACATTTCAAGACACAAAAACTTCTAATTTTAACAATAACTTTTGGTTGCAAGCTTGTCTAAGTTAATGGCTTATGAGTGAGTTATTCATTTGCCAAATCATAAAAGTTCAGAAATAACTACAATTTATAGGGAAGAGTGCTGTACCTAAGGACGGCTGTACCTTCAGCCACCGCGTTTTAAAATTCGGGAAATGTAAATTTGAATTTGTGGTTGAATTTGAATGTAAACAGTAACAGATGCCATCTAGTTGCTAACGTGAAATCAGCTCTTTAAAATCATATTTAAATTTAATACAGGGTGCGTCAAAAGTTCATGAGAACTTAAAAAATTAATAATAAAAAAACTAAAGGAGATAAAAATGTGCCGTCTTCTGCTATGTTCTTAGGGTGCAGTTGGATTTTTTGTCACCAAATTTTGAAAAATCGTAGTTCCGGACCTTATGGGTAGATGACAGCACTATTTTTGGGGATTTTCAGCAGCCAAGTTCCCTCTTTTATTTCGTGTAGGGAAGTATCGAATATTGCGATTGAATCGATTTCAGAATCGAATGAAACTTATGTTTTCGTAATCTAATCGCCAATGCAAGTTTTAAGCCAAGTTGATCTGTGTTAAACTTTTAATTAAAATAAAAAATGGATATTTTATGATGCTTACACTATTTCTCATCAACATTTAATCTTTTCAACGCAATTACGAATTAATTTAGTTCGATCGCATACAATGTCAATAGGTCTTTCTTTTTTCTTTAAGAGAATGATCAATCTAATCTAATCTTAGGAATTTTCAAAAATTTATCTTTTTCTATAGTTATTTTTAATTACTATATAAAGTTTTAAGAACGGGTTGTTCATGATCAAATTTTACGAAGTGTTTTAGATACTGACCTTATTTCTTATAGGGGAGGGGATATAAAATAACAGCGATCAAATTACGGTTTGCGAGTAAAAATGATTAGAGGATCATAGGGACAATCAAGTGGTGTTTCCATAGAACATTTACAGGAATGCTTTGATTCTTGGTGTAATTAAAATTACAATTTTGTGGGTAATGCTGTATAACGAGCTAAGATGGGGGTGGCGGTCCTCCCGCAGAAAAATTTTGCTCATTAAGAGGTTAACTTTCTTTTGTAGAATATTTATTTCTCGGAAATTTTTATGTCATTTCTTTCAAGGGGTGCGTTCATCCCAATCTTTACCCCCCCCCCACACACACACACACTCTGTGAACTTTCTTTTATAAACAAGGGTGGATCTAGGTCAGGACAGATTCATGGGGATAGTGCCTCCCCCAACTGTTTTAGAAAATTACGTTTATATGAGGGATAATCATGTTTCAAAAAGCCATCGCAGACAGCTTGCCCCCTCAAGGATTCCCCTATGCCTCCCCAGGGTCCACCTACCACCCAAATACCAAATCTACCCATGATCTGGGTGCCCAAGGAGATATGATACATTGTGCTTTAAGCAACGATCAACACGTTATACAATAAAGTTTCAAACACCTAGCAATACTTTTAGACTTATTTTCTATGTTTAAAAACATCTGTTGCCCATCTTTTCCCTCTCCGATCATTTTCAAGCAAACCGAAATTGAATCTTAAGATCCGTATGGGGCTAAAATACTGATTAGTGTTTCTCTGTCATTTTTAAATGTAGATGCTTATTTGCATGATTTCTCATCCAGTGTTTATCATAGTGATCCTTGCCGAGGAATAACATCGTATAGGAAATCGTAGATGTGAAAAGTCTTCAAAACTACAATTTACACTTGTAATTTTAAATTATTCCTTAACAGTGAAGATCCCAAACTGAAAAGTCCAAATAAGCTTTAATAAAGAAGTAATTGAGGGCTTCGGTGCAAGAACCGGGTATCTCCACTTTTGACTCAAACTCACTTTCGGAAAATATTTGGCGACGTCTTCAACGTTGGTGTTTGTTTAGGGTTTAGGGTTTCTGTATAATGATTGGCGTAAGTACGGGATTAGAAACTGTTCAATTACTTGCTAAGAGTTATAGTAACCCTTGTACTCTTAAAATGAACCATCGATCTGTGCTTTTGAAATTGAATTTTTCCGTAAGTCCAGGGTTTGATTCACAGACAAATCAGTCCAGTCAATGGGCGGAGCTTATTAAATGGCCTCATCGAGTGAGGTCAGAACCAAAACCTTTCTGTGAACTCTTCCATTTAAAAACAGGAATTAATTTTCTAAGAAAGTTTATTATCTTTATTTTTTGTCTACTAACATTTTCGAAACCTTCGATCTTTTTACAAAAATGAAACTTCCTTGAATTTTAATTTTGTATAATTTTGTTCAAATCCACTTTTAATTTTTTCATGATTTTAAAATATTTTTATCAATGCTTCGCACCATGTAACTTAAAGTTTGATTTTAAAGTACCTAAAATTTCAAAGTGAATTAGAACATAGAATGATATTTTATACCCTAAAAGCACACGATATTAAGTAAATATTATAAAATAGAAGGAATTTACATCGCATAACAGGTCTACCATCCCAAAGCTGTAAAAACGTAAAAGGTTTTCAGTGTAATTCAATGAAGATTAGATACTCAGTGCAACAGTTCTAAAAGAACCCCCTCTTATTGATTACCCTAAACCATCAACCTAAAACCCCCATCCCCTTATAAAGTTGTCCAAATTCAGTTGTTTCTACAAAAACTAAAATTGAATGCGGCGTTAGTTCTAAGTGAGTCTCGAAGATAGCTAAAATGCGCGCAAGATTTTTGTCGATCCCTAGTAGGCTAGTAGCACAGCTCATACCAAATATATGTCAAGTTTACGTAATTGCTACTAGATGTAAACGAAATTTGGCTATACATGACGAAAATTGGACGAATCTTGAACGTTTGTTGTGCTTGGGTAAACATTTCACTGGGCTAAATCTGTGAAATTTAGTAATCAGCTAGCTAGAATTGGCGATTAATCAGAGTTACGCCAAATTATTGTTAGCCATAAAAAAGGCCAAGCAAGAAAGTAGCATATTTTAGGGTTGCGTTGATTGGCATTGTATTGCTGAACTGGCGAATCTAACTTAAAATAAACTTGATTTCAATGTGGAGATACCCGGTTCTTGCCCCGAAGCCCTCAATTCAAATGCAATTTCCAAAAAAGAAGGTTATGATTAACTTTATCCTAATCAAGAACATTTCATTTTAAAATATAAAATAATTTGAAAATAACTAAATAACTAGAGAAAAGAAGAAATCGGAAAATTCCTAAGATTAAAATAGATTGATATCTTTTCTAAAGACAGAAAAAAATCAAATTTAGCGTGATATTATTGCGTTGAAAAAATTGTGTATGAGAGAAACCAGTGTAAGGGATCATAAAATATCCATTTTTCATTCTAGTTAAAAGTTTAACACCGATCAATTTGGCTTAAAACTTGTATTGGCGATTAGATCGTAAAACATTGAGTTATTTCATTCGATGAAATCGATTCAATCGCAATATTCGATATTTCCCTACACGAAATAAAAGAGGGAACTTGGCTGCTGAAAATCCCCAAAAATAGTGCTGTCATCTACCCATAAGGTCGGGAACTACGATTTTTCAAAATTTGGTGACAAAAAATCCAACTGCACCCTAAGAACATAGCAGAAGACGGCACATTTTTATCTCCTTTAGTTTTTTTATTATTAATTTTTAAAGTTCTCACGAACTTATGACGCACCCTGTATAATAAATTTACTGTTTTTAGGTGCTCAAAGTTTTTTTTAGTGCATCACTACATTAATAGTTTTCTTCCCCTTTAATTATAATACGATAAAATGAGACATAAGGGGCGAATCCCCGAGATTTTGACTTTTAATTTTTGATATTAGAAATCGTCAGATCTCAATTATTTTACGTATTTTCTATAGAATTTTGAATGCAAAAACACCTGATGTACCTTCGGACACCATTGTGGACCACTGGGGGGTGCATATGGGAACCGCTGTTCTAGAGTTATTAGCTGTTTAAAAATGCAGAAAAAACTGTTCCAGATTTCTTTAGTCCTTAAAAATTTACTACCGAAAGAGGGGTGATAAAAGAATGGAACCCGGAACATTATATCTGTTACAGTTAAAGTCCGGAAATCAGTTAATTTACAAAAAACCTAGATAATTTGCAGATTAACGAGGGTGATCCGTTAAAGAGCGAAATTTTTTTCAATTTCTAAGATTACCTAGGTAATCTTGAAATTACCTAGGTATTCTGCACCCTACCGACTAGACACTCGTTAATCTGCATACTACCTGCAATCAGTTATTTTACATATTAACGAGGGCGATCCGTTAAAGTACAAAAATTTATTTTATTTTTATAAAAAGTTTAAGGTGGTTGGGGGGGCTGCCGCCTCCCCAAACCCCCCCGCCCTAATTATAACCAAACTCTTTTGGGGGGTAAACAGTAACAATGACGAATCAAAAAAGGGGGATCGGTACTTTTTTCATATTACACAAAACACGCAAATCCCACAAAAATAGTAATGAAATAGCAATTATAATACTAAAATATAAACCAATAATAATAGAATATTAAAGTACCAACTGAGATTTGTATCAATTGTGGTTTTTCGATCTCGATTTGACAACGTATTTCAAAGAGCACTTAAACTAGCAAATCTTAATGAAAGCGCGGTGTAATCGGCTGCCAGCCTACCCTGAACTATTGCTAGGATTCGCGATCGATTACATATGTTAAACCCTTGCCCAGGTCCCAGCGATTATTGAATTAACGTTTGTTGAAAAGATATTTCAACAGCTGGGACATTTGCTTTCGTTAAAATAAATCTGTTACTCTGAAGTCGGAGCTTCAACACAATTGTTTTAAAATACCCGTTTTAGTAGTAATTTACTGAACTTAATCATGTAAATTTACTGTACTTACTTGCTTGTATTATTTTGTTTAACATTCAACATGACAACTACCTGTGCTACGCACTAAATTTGAAATCAAAACACCAAATATAACAACAAACTACGTATTGAAACCCGACTGCGCAGGGGTAAGCGCATGGCGCAGTGAGCACCTCAACATTTTAACAGAAAGTATTGAGCGAAACCAATTATTTTGAACTTTAACTATCAAGAGGCCGTTATAGTGTAGATTCCCTAGGTAAAATGCGAAAAACTCTAATATCCGCACATTAACGATAGAAATCAGTTAATCTAAAGTTTAACTAGGTATTCTTAAGAATAACTAATTTTCAACTTTAGCGGTAACATATCTATTAGTAACTATATTAGCTTCTCGTAAGAAAATCTTAAACAAGATGTGAGGGTTTAATCTTTTGGTTTATTAGTTGTTTTTCAAAAAAAAATTGGCATTTTTTAACTTTAAGGCTTTTGCCTTATAAAGTTGCAATTAGCGCCTATGACAATTACTAAGGTTAACACCCAATTCCTCAACGAGGACCACTAAATCACCCTTTTTCCCATAAATATGTAATTTTAAAACGTACTTACAGTTTTACAGGAACAGGGGCTTGTCGCAGCTCTTGTAGGTTTGAATTTAAAGGAAACTGGACAATGCCTGCCAAGGTCTTTGATCTCCAAGAGGAGAACACCAAAAACTCAGAAAAGCCGCCGATTCATGAACTTGTGATGAGTGATGCTTCTGGGAGCAGGGCTTCGAAAAGAGCTGGAGATCCGTTTGATCCTATGGGTCCTTTCTTCTCGCATGGAATAAGCCCTGCTCGAACTCCTGTTGAAATTAAGGATTATTTTAGTATTGTATGTAGTCACAGAGGCTCTAAATAACCAGTTTTAATTTCTCAGATTGTTTAAAACACTAATTAATTTGCAATCATCATTTTCTACTGCTACAGAAAAGGCCCCGGTCAGCTCGGCTGGGGGTGACCCCTGAAGAAGTCCTCAGTAACTTTTGGAAGTAAATGTACTAAATTCCACCGGACGTGACGTTAAAGTTGCGGATAAACTACTTGTACAAAGGAGCCGCGGCTCTCTCGAACTGCTCCAACCAATCGAGTGCTCAATATATTATCTTTGCTTCAGAACGATGACGTTATCCGCAACTCTGACGTCATGCGCTGGGCTACTGCGCATGTAGTTTTTACTTATTTAAAAATTAACTAATGATCGGATGTGAAAATTTTCTTCACCGATAATCTTCTATGAAAATCGGTTACTAAAAATTAAATTTGAAAAAGTGTTTACCAGCCAATTGGAGCTTTTTCCGCCTGGATTAACTTGGGAGCGCCGATCCACAGCGCTCAAGCAGAACTGTGGAAAAGAGCGTCAGGCCGCCATTTGACCTTTCGGTCTTGGTCTTTCAAAAAATTTAACTTTCTTAAAAATTAAAAAACCTGATTATTTAAAAAGATGTAGAATGTATATTCTAAAAATAAATAAAGATAAAACCTTCATTGACATATTTTATTTTAACTCTACCTTTTTTTCTAGTAACAAATTAATTTTCATCTTGCGTTACGCTCCAAGAGCCCCTCGACAACTAAGGATTGTATTTATTAAAAACCGAATAAAATCTGCAGCATATGCTGGGACAAATTAAAGAAAAAGATATTTAAAGTACATGAATAAAACATTCCCCCGAATACTCACCACGCCACCCTGGGAGTTCCGCAAGGGCACCCTACTGACGAACTATAATCCTCAAGAGGCAAAATCAGAAGAGGAAGATCAGAAGAGACTGGCTGGAGGTAGATACTGACATACCGCCAGAAGAAGAGCTATTGACGTCATACGATGATGCTGCGGTTGTTATAGAAACGGATCATTCCACTGAATTTCGGGGGTGATGATGATTCTTTTGGCGCTGAAATAAATGTTTTGCGCCAAATCTGAGTGGCTATTTTTCAACTTTATACTTCTTTCGATTCTAGAGTAGGGTGTCCCTTAAAAATCGAAAGTAGGGGAAACTTGAGACACCCCCTAATTATTTTCCTTTTGGTATCCTAAGAAAGTGTGCAAAATCTTAAATCGATCAGAAAATATTAACACGTGCCTCAAACGGCTTAAAGTTGGGAAATTTCGACATTTTTCTCATTTTTTCGAAAATTTTTAAAAATTCCTTAAAATATTATTTTGTCGAATAATAGTGCTTTAACACATCTAAAAATTCATATTCGACCGTTTTTCATTCCTAGCTAGTCGAAACTACCCAGTTTTTAGCCTGGTCATCAATCGGAAAATCGTCAAATTTGCCCATTTTATACTGATAATAAAGGATACAAAAGTCAGTGGGGAATGACTTATAACCACGTAATTCCATAACTAGGTACCATTTGTTGACGGTATTGATGTGTAGATAAATTATCTGGAGCATTAATTAATTTCTAACATTTTAATTACAGGCGCCATATTGGATTGCATTACCCCTAAAAAAATCCTGCGATAAACGGCATGGGTTTGTTTGGTATTGGGCAATGCGTATTTGAGGTTACTAATCTCAATTAATACTACTAATAAAATCCTTATATCACATTTTAAAACTCTTTACTCAATTTGAATGACCAGTATATCTCTTATTCTTATTACCATAACTATAGATGATAAAATTCTAAATGCATAATAGGGAAAAGAGAAATTCTAGAAAAATATTGAACAACTAGACTGCAGCGTATTCAGAAGTATTGTATTGTATTGTTAAAAAATTGAGGTTGTTAGAAAATTATCCGCTCTTCATAATGATTGAGCCTACTACACCCAGATTATCCATGTTTTTAATCATGTCATTAAATATGTTTATAGATACTACTGTTATTGGATACATAAAACTACCGGCAATTCAGCAAATTAGTAACATGAAAGCATATTAAACATTGATATTTGGTTCTTAGCTATATTAATTACAGTTTCTGTCTTAATATTTCTAATACTAACTACAGTTTCTGTAACTCTTCAACTAGTCATAACATTTTTTTGCACTGTACGATTTTCATCAGTGAACGTTCTTGAAGAGAAATTAGGTTTCGAAATGATTGTTTTAGAAGTTTTTTTTATAAAATTAAATGATTTTAAACCCTTTGTGTATTATGAATGAGTCTAAGCTGTATAAATTTTTCAGAGGGAAGTGTAGCTCTGAATTAAAAACTGACTTTAAAAAAGAACTGGTTTCAGCAACCATTGTTAATATTTAACGTATTCTCAACCACAATATCAGTATCTAATAGGTTTTTCATGCTGCAGGAATATTTTATGTTCTTTATGCATTCAAATTATGATAAAATACTAGAACAGTCTTTAAACCAGCGGTTCCCAAAGTGGTCCATATGGACCCCCAGGGGTCCACAGCGACTTCCAGGGGGTCCACAGGCATGAAAATGAAAATTGGGGGTCCACAGCGACTTCTAGGGGGTCCACGGAAAAAATTCGGGTCCACGGGAAAAAATTCATTGAAATAAAAAAGAATTTTGATAAGCTTAAAATATATGGTCTTTTTAAAAATCAAATTTTAGTAATATGAAAATTTGGTTACCACCGAGTCCTCGCAACGCGAGCAGGGGCAATGGAATCCTTTCCATCGCAGGGGAGAGCCCCCAAACAGGAGGATTTGAGAACCTCAGTCGTTAACACCTAATGTTAAAAAGCTAATGTCAAAGCACCAGGTTCATCCCTTCCATTGAAAGTATGTTGGAATATTCCAGTTTTCCCTCTCTGTATATTTTATAGTATCTTCACATAATTCCTTTTCCCTACTTTTATTTTTATAAATAATTGTTCAATGAGTTAAAATTGAAGTGTGGATTTTATTACTTGTTTCTAGCAATAAATTTTTAAGGAGGGTTTTTATGAACAAAAGGTGCTTAGGCAATACGTTTTTACATTTCAAAAATTTTGAAATTTTTTTATATTTTATGATTAACCGGGAGTTAGCGGAAAGTTCTATGGTAAATTGTCAAAAATTAAATGTTAATTAATCAATGTCAATTAAAAAAAATAAAACATGAAAACCAACACTAGCATTTGACTTCTGTCACATTTAGCCTTGGTGGTCATTTTCTCGTATGTAACTTGTTAAACGTCAATAATAAAGGCGTGTTTTCAAGATTTGAACCCAGCTAATCCTAAAGTACCTAATTTTTAAAATTTAAATATAAGTTTGTTATTTTTTAATGTTAAAATCGCTTTTTATAATTGAATTTTTTTCATTTTGGTTCTCCTTTCGGTGAAACTTAACTATCAGTATTTCTATCTTCTATGGAAAACTCATGAAATTGCTTTCAAAATTTATAAATGCTGTTCAATCGTATGTAAATGATTAAATTTTTAATGTGTTTATAAAAAGCAACCCATTGCAACTATTGCAAAAACTTTTTTTTTCAATTTCATTTCAATTTTCAATTCAATTTCATTTTACATATATGTGTAATTTGATTTCTTTTCATAGTTGAACGTTGTTTGTGAACATGGCCTGTATTAATTTTAATTATTTCTTTTTATGATTTGGTGAATGAATAACTCACTCAAAAACAATTAACTTTGACAAGTTTGCGACCAAAAATTTATTAAAGCTAAAGGTTTTTGTGCCTTGAAATGTAAAGATATTAAAAGTTTCGATTTGTTTTTAGTTTCAAACATTTTAAATGTTTGATTTTTATAGTTTCATTAAAAATCTCACTTGAAAAACTTGAAACAACTTTTTATCAACACTTAAAAAATCACAAAATTTATGCGTGGTTTAGAAATATATTCTAAACATAAGATTTTTAGCTACTTTTTGAACGGTCCCTATAACAGGGGGTCCACGGGGTACAAAAAATGTCGTCAGGGGGTCCACGGGCCAAAAAAGTTTGGGAACCCCTGCTTTAAACATAGTTAAAGACATATTCTGAGTGCAGTAGGCTCATTTATCTTGAAGAGCGGGTTAATTTTGTACCAACTTCAATTTTTCAACTAAGTTACAGAATACAATACTTCTGTATGTACTAACAAACGTCTAGTGTTTCAATATTTTTCTAGAATTTCTCTTTTCCCTATTATGCATTTAGAATTTTATCATCTATAGTTATGGTAATAAGAATAACAGATATACTGGTCATTCAAATTGAGTAAAGAGTTTTAAAATGTGTTATAAGGATTTTATTAGTATTAATTGAGATTAGTAACCTCAAATACGCATTGCCCAATACCAAACAAACCCATACCGTTTATCGCAGAATTTTTTTTAGAGGTAATGCAATCCAATATGGCGCCTGTAATTAAAATGTTAGAAATTAATTAATGCTCCAGATAATTTATCTGCACATCAATATCGTCTGCAAATGGTACCTAGTTATGGAATTACGTGGTTATAAGTCATTCCCCACTGACTTTTGTATCCTCTATTCTCAGTATAAAATGGGCAAATTTGACGATTTTCCGATTGATGACCAGGCTAAAAACTGGGTAGTTTCGACTAGCTAGGAATGAAAAACGGTCGAATATGAATTTTTAGATGTGTTAAAGCCCTATTATTCGACAATATAATATTTTAAGGCATTTTTAAAAATTTTCGAAAAAAAGGAGAAAAATGTCAAAATTTCCCAACTTTAGGCCGTTTGAGGCACGTGTTAATATTTTCTGATCGATTTAAGATTTTGCACACTTTCTTAGGATACCAAAAGGAAAAAAATTAGGGGGTGTCTCAAAAGTTTTCCCGACTTTCGATTTTTAAGGGACACCCTATTCTAGAGTCACGAATGGGAATTTCCTTACATTTCTAGATCTAATCTGATTTGTTACACCTGATAAGATCTATTTCAACTGATCAGATCTATTTCAACTGATCTTTCATATAATCTGATCTATTTAATTTCATTTTATATTATCTGATTTACATCATCTTACCTAATTGATTTAGGATATTTTGTAATTTTTTTTGGATTTAATCTGATCTATATCAACTGGTCTGATCTATTCCATATCTGATCTGATCTTAGATATTTTGTTAATTTTTGCATTTAAGTTCAGTTTACAGAGAATAAGTTCAATGAGCAAATCTTTGTGAGGATTTCGAAGCGATCCGAAAGGTCCTGCATACGCAGCTTGGTGAGCGATAGCGAGTAGGGGGAGATAGCTCCCTAATCTTATAAAAAATATCAAAAAGATAATGAATAAATATTTTTTATATTTTGTCACTTCACAAGTTTCTAACGCCTTATTTAAATTTCACAAGTATGATGATTAAGTTATTAAATTTACAACTAAAGTTATATCAGCTACTATATAAAACTGAATATAACTAATTCCCTCAAAATAGCAATATAAAGGCATACTAAACGATAGTACTTTCTAGTAACAAATTAATTTTCTTCTTGCGTTACGCTCCAAGAGCCCCTCGACAACTAAGGATTGTATTTATTAAAAACCGAATAAAATCTGCAGCACATGCTGGGACAAATTAAAAAAAAGATATTTAAAGTCCATGATGATAAAACATTAAAAGAGAGACCATTTCTGATCCCCCCGAATACTCACCACGCCACTTTGAAGGGCAGTTGGCACCCTACTTAGACGAACTGTGAACCTCAAGAGGCAAAATCAGAAGCAACATCCTAGATCGCTAGCTTCTGATCTCCTCACGCTTGCTTGCTTGTGTAGCTAATTTGTGATGCCAGCGGCCGCAGGCCGCTCTAACCACTGTTTATCTCCTCACTAAACTAAACTTTTGTTGGTGGGACACCTTTTTCTTTTGCACTTTATAGTAAGTTGGTGACTCGATGACTGTTGCCACACACTTGCTTCATGCTATCACAACAGCCTCATTAGTTGGGAGATCAGTGCTCGATGTCGATTCCTATGTACACTAAAAATCCATAGAAAAATGACCGTGGAAAAAGCCTCAAGCGCGCGTTTCAAACATGAATTTTAAAAAGGTCAATTTTTAAAGTTTTAATTTTAAAAAAACATTTTACAGTCAGATTTTTGTCTCATTTCTCAGAGCGTAATTATTCACGCGTCACGTCATTTCTAAGGTGAAACCATTTGAATTATTTCTTCTGATTTTATTTTGTGGCTTTGAGCGAAGTTTTAATTTTTCATTTGATATTTTTTTATTTTAAAATAAGTAGAACCAATTAAAAACTGAAATTTCTGTCGTAATTTCTCAGTTTTTAGGCTTAAAATAAGTTATGCCAGAATCTAACAATTTTGCTGGTTTTTAATCATTTTTAAAAGGTTGTGCCATTTTTCCACTGGGAATTATAAAACTAGCTTATATTAGGTAAACCGGAAAACAATGTCGCATTTGGGAGCGTCTGTGTCTATTTTTTACCTCTTTTCCATTCTGTGATATCAACATAAACTACTGGAAGTTTATCAAAAGTCAATTTTTGGGTGCTGTACCCCGTCGTCGTCGTCGGTTCGATTCCGGCCTCGCCCTGGGTGTACTTTCTCTCTCCTGTGTCAGTAAAAATTCTGTTTGTGTCTGTCTACGAAGGTTTATAAGCGGATCCTTGAGATCAAGCACACTATATGTACCCGCACCACAATCCAATCCAATCAATTTTTGGCTTCTTTGGCTTGTTTTTGAGATTGATCTCTATTTGGGCTTTTCTTAACCCTTTATGCCCCAAATTATTTTCCTCATCCTTTTCCAAAATATGTCAAGTTTACGTAACTGCAACTATTAGTAAACTAAATTTGCCTTACATGACGAAAATTGGACGAATTTTGAACATTGGGATGTGGGACTTACAAGTCCCGTCGGGACATAAACGATCGGCTAGAATCCAAAGTTCGTTTCTGACGTCAGAGACAATTATCTTAACTGCGCAAGCTCCGGAACTTCGTCTCACGGAGCTTAAAGGAACGGGAACTGGAGCAAGTTGTTTACAAATAAACAAGAAAATTCTGATTTTCTTACTATTAGGTCATCCCGAAAGTTTTGTCGCTCTTGGGAGCATCTGTATATAAGATATTTTTGACACTTTTCCATTATGTGATACCAATATAAACTGTAACCTTATCTACCGTCAGCTTGGCATCTTGGCTTGATTTTGGGGACTGATCGACAGGTGGGCTTTCCTTAAATCTATGATATATGTTACTTCATTTCTTTTCTGCTCAAAATTTTGCATTTTTCCTAAAGTTAAGATTTTTAAATTTAAATTAACTGGCTACTTCCCTAAAACAATTAAAGTTTTAAGTATTTTAACAAGTATGAAAAATTTAACTTAGATTTAAATTTTTTCTGAGGCATCCGGAGAGTTTGATCACAATCATCCATATTAAATTGCTGGATTGCTACTCCTAACCCTCTATTAGGAAAGATCCGGATGATCATTTACAGGAATCTAGATCGCTGGAAATTCTACCACCGCTCTACAAAAGTAGTATAAAATTGAGTTTCAATTTGTTACAATCTTAATATGACTTAAAATTAAAGTTAAATTACTTTGAATTTTAATTTTTAAAGTTTTCAATTAATGGCAACTTGAAGTAAACAAAATGTTATTAATCGTAGATACTAGGAAAGCTGGAAAAGTGAGCCAACAAAAAAAGAGCCAAAATTCGCCAAATTGGCTTGAGATAGAAGTACTCTACTGGTTTACCGTAATGGAAAAGTACCAAAAAATACATTGTATACAGATGCTCCCAAGAGCGACAAAACTTTCGGGATGACCTAATATTGATAATCGTTGGTTCATAATCGTAATAAATCATTTGGTTTTGAAGGAAAAGGTAAGTTAAAAAATCACTATGTTCCCTGAAGTTTCCTAAATAAAGCTTTCATTGACGGAAATGCAATTTTTTTCAGATTGATGTGCCACAAAAATGGAATCCATAATTTTTGAGAATTGTGGAAAGAGTTTCAAAGCCAAGTACTCTGCTGAAATTCACAAAGTAAATTGTTTGGATGTATCAGAAAGTCTCTTCACATGTGAGTGTGGTAAAAAGTTTGCCAGCAAGACTCACTGTTAATTACGCTCACAAATGAGTGTGCCAGGATCACATCAAAAATAATTTGGAGCAGATAAATGATGTTTTACAGTATGATTGCCTAGAACAGGGGTCGGCAACCTTTTGAAACGGAAGATCCAAAAGTTACAACTTACAAGATTTCCCAGTTTTCAAAGAGCCACAGATTTTTTTCTTTCAATTTTATGTAGTATATCTGCTTACATATTTGATTTTAGATCGGGAGGGAGATTTTAGTTGGAGAGATTGACTCAACATTTTTTCTGAGGTACCTCCTTTCGGGTGCTTTTTTACATCAAAATTTAGATGACTTATGTACACATTGTAAATTAATTTTAGTGAACTTAATTTCCAAATTTTGTATGAACGATGTGAATTCCTGGAAAAATAAGAGGGTCTGGGGGCCTCCCCCAGAAAAATTTTTAGAAATTTCCCCTTCAAAATCGCGTGTTACCTCATTTTTGCCTTTTTCGGTTGCACCCTAAGATCACCTCTCAGGCAGAATTTTCAAGGAAAAATAGTACGTATTAGTTATAATAAACAGAAAAATTTCGAGGGGGTGATCCCACTTCAGAAAAATTTTGGAAATTTGCCCCTAAAAATAATGTTTTAATTAGTTTCTAGAACTTCTATAACAACCAAATAAGGATCACTCCTTATAAGTCACAGAAATTTCAAGGAAAATCAGCACATACCTATTCTAAAACTTTTAGGAGTGTTAAAGAGTTCTCCCCCAGAAATTATAAGGAATTCTTATCCTTAAAAATAGTTTTGATTTTGACTCATCTTGAGAACTTAAAGATATATTTTCTGATTTTTTAAAAGTTTTGATTAGTAAAATATTAATTTTTTCCTATGAAACTGGAGAGCCGCAACTTTACATCGAAAGAGCCGCATGCGGCTCGCGAGCCGCAGGTTGCCGACCCCTGGCCTAGAAGACTGTTTCTTCAAAACAACAACACAGGAAGAATCAGTTGTATAGTATAAATGAAATTAGGGTTCACGTTCATTAAACTATCTCAATAAATAGGTATTTTCTTACTCATTAAATAATTTTTTTTCTCAAAACATTTTGGTTCAATTCCGTTAAAGGTCCCACTAAATACAGCCGTGCTCTTTTGGTCATCCAAAAGTAGAAATATTGCTAAATAATTTCAAACTAATAGATAAATATGCAGAAAGAACACATAAAACTGGGTGAGGTTTGTTTTTGAATGATTCTTTGGAACATCCAATAACAAACTTTTCGCGGTTAAGTCATTGTTGTTGATTGTGTCATCATTAGAAGAGTGCCCAACTGAAACATCATTGTGTTAATGTTTGGCAATACACTCAAACCTGTTTTTGTGCAAACCTTTTATGTATGTTGGTATTTTTATGTCAAACCGGTATATCAAACCAGGCTTATGCCTGTAGTTGGTCGACTTAATTTGTATTTGTATGGTTTAGTTGAATAGAACTCTGTCAGACCACGTTGCACTGGTATGCATGTAATCGGGAATATCCACTTTGCTTATCAGAGGACAGATATATTGCGCAATACACCAGTTGCTTCAAAACCTTCAAGGTGGAAAGATGTCCATCATCTAAGTAAGTAAAACTGAATTACCTCACAATAGTACAGTTTTATTATTATTTTAAGTTTCACATGCGAAAACTTTAAAGCGCTCTAGTGAAAAATATTCATTTTGCATATATGCCAGTTTGATTTCACAGCGACGACATGTCGACATGTCTTAAATTTCTGTGAGGTACAATAATCTGTAGGTATTTATGTTGTACGAGGGTAGTCCCAAAAGTACCCGGCCTGACCTACAGATGGCGCTTATTAAACCGAAAAAATGACTAGAGGTGAAAGTTCAAACATAATTAGGACCAAATTCTTAATCGGAATGGGGAAAGTTAATTAGAAATCGTTTTCGCGGGTTCTAATAGAAAACAAGTGCAGTAAAATTTTAAAGATGGATAAAAATGGGCATCGTTTCGTTGTTCAATACTTCCATTTGAAGGGCTTAGGGAACGTACCCATACTACGTGACCCATTTTTTACCATTTTTGACCCCCTCCCCCCCCTTGGTGACCATCCGTAGTATATGCCAAGACCCCCCCCTCCCCCTCTAGTTTTCACGTGGTAATTCATAAATACGGTTTGCCATCATTTTTTGCAAACAGAAAGTTTAAAAAAATTAATTTTGCTTTTAAATCTAATTTTAATAATTAATTTGGCTTAATTAGTCTTAATTTGGCAAATTTTAATAATTAAGTTGGCTTAATTTTGTCGTATTGATTAGAAGAAATTGACTACGTGACGAAACCCTAAGCCCCCCCTCCCCCCTGTGACCGAGCGTGGTATTTTGAAGACCCCCCTCCCTCCCCTGAATGGGTCACGTAGTATGGGTACGTTCCCTTAAGTTGCACGAATATTAAAGCAAAGCTGGATTCCACACTGGGGGACTCTGCCCCTTCATTTTCCACCATCAAATACTGGGTGGCGGAATTTAAACGTGGTCGCACGAGCTGCCAAGACGAACAACGAACCGGTCGACCAAATGAAGTTCCTTCTCCAGAATTGGTTAAAAAAATCCATAAAATGTTGGTGGATGATCGCCGATCGAAGGTGAGGGACCTAGCAGATAAAACAGGGATCTCAAAAAGTGCAGTTTACAGAATTTTGACAGAAAATTTGATATTGAAAAAGCTTTGTGCAAGATGGCTGCCGCAATTGATGAAAATTGCGTCCATTGTCAGGATGGCTAAAATCAGTTAAATCAATGTTTAAATTACTCAAACGTGCTGTTTTCCCCAGATTTTTTTCCCACAGGTTATTTTTGCTCCTAAACCTCAAAAAATGGTTAGATGGGAAAAGATTTGCAAAAATTATCAAGTAAAATATGCTGTTAACGGTCATTTTGAGGGCTTTTACGAATCCTTCTAAAAATAGGTCATGGAACCCATGGAACTTCACTGGAAGAGGTGTATGGGGCTAAAAGAAGACTATCTAGAGAAATTAGAAAAAATTTTCCAAAAATTTTTAGTTTTTCTTTGTTAGGCCGGGTACTTCTGGGACCACCCTCGTATGTTATTATAACTAACAATTAATTAATGTTCATTAATAATTTGCCTATTAAGAATTTGCTCCATGAAATATTTTTCAAATAGTCTGATTGTCAGTCTTAAACTTAAAGGCAGGATAATGTTTTTTCATGTGTATGCTTTAGTACTTATTTAAAGTATTTGAAGATATTTTAAGGCAAAAATTCGTTGGGTAATTAAATTATGTATATATTGTAAATAATATTCTTTTCACTCTAACTTGACGTATTTGTATATAATAGTTTTTTCATTGATGCACTGTATACAGGGTGTTCGGAAACACCGTGGAAAACTTTGAGGTGTGGTAGAGGGGGTTTCGAATAGGAATGGGGGGTCGTAGATACACCTATTCAAAATATGCTTGTCTAGGTCCCCTCTACCACCCTCAAAGTTTTCCACAGTGTTTCCGAACACCCTGTGTAATATTATGTTCATCTGTATATAAGTATAGTAATACTTCGTAATTAGAGCGAATGTTCTTCCGAGTTCATGGTGGACAAAGCATTTAAACTGATTAGATAGTATATTGATGAATTTCAATGTACACACATAATGTATATTAATTTCCTCGCTCATTTGCATATAAATTTTTCCATCAATGTAATTTGCTTTCCTTTCAAAACTTGTGTTAATTCAAGTTGCTCTATAAGTGCATTCAAACAATAAATTTTATTTTTGTGCTTTTTCTTGATTTTTATTGCATTAGTTTTTGTTTTTTGACATCACTAAATACTGAGTAATTAATTTATTTAAAGGATTTTTAACTAAATTAAAGAATAATGAAATAAAAATAACTTTTTAGTAAACCACGGAAGCATAAATTGCGCATTTCATGTTAGAATAGTATAGAAAGTGAAAACAATGTCTGATAAGAGTGCAGCTGGTTTCCTTTTTTTTTCTTTTTATTGTCAAAAGGTTATAAAATATTCAATATTTGTTATTTTGCGAGTTTTCGTTTTGTGTACTCTTTTTTTTAATTTTAAATTATAAGAACGTTTTTGAAACAATTTTAAAATAAAAATTTAGGAATACAATTGAAAAATAAAATTGTGTTTAAATTACATCAAACTAGATAAAGAAATTATTATTTGTGAAGTATTTTTAAAATTAAAACATTAATTACTCATTATTTATAGAAGAAAAATTAGTACATTTAAAGAGAAATAGAGTGGGTTTTTATGGAGGTAGTTGGATACTTTAAAATAAAATTTTGCAAAACCTGTGTGCATTTAAAATAAGTTTTTTTAACTTAACAATAAAATTCAATCATGCATTGAAAATAAGTTTGATGATTAAGACTATATTATCTTCAAAAATCGGATCCTGTTCCTTCAAGCTCCGTGAGACGGAGTTCCGGAGCTTGCGCAGTTAAGAGAATTGTCTCTGACGTCAGAAACGAACTTCACAAAATCGAAAATCACAAAAAATTGATAATTTTTTTTTATCTTTTTTCGATTCTTCGCCAATATTTAAAAAACTATGAATTTCTCGCAGAGAATTTCAATTACAAAGTTAAAGTAAACAAAATTTCCTACAAAATGCGCTCATCAACTTTGATTTTCTGAAGAGTGGTTTGGCCGCTAGAGCGCGCTGACAAACATCGATTTTTTGGCCTTTCCGCAAAAAAAGGAAAACGCGTGCTTCTACCCTCTACAAAATGAAAATTATTCAAGTTATCAACAAAAATTTTATACCACGTGAAAGAGCATTTAATTTTCTATAAAAAACGTGCTTTCCATGATCATTGTTTGAGAAGGGGAGAGGGAGTGAAGCAAAGATCGATCATAAAACTGTTGCTGCTCTCGGACCAGACGGACTTTTGCGGTTGTTAATCTGCAATCTGAGCTTTATTTCCGGTATATTACTTTACCAATGAAATGGGTTGTTTTGGATACATTGATGACTACGCATGCTTAAAAAAATAAATTTTTAAATTTATTTATGAAATATTGGGTGTTTTAAGCGGAATTTAAATAATTTTTTTAAAATTCTTTGGGGGCCATCCATAAATGATGTCACACTTTTTTTGCCCATTTTTGACCCCTCCCCCCCTTTGTCACAAACTGTCACACTTCCCCATACCCCCTCCCCCCCCTCTGTCACATGCCACGCTCTTAAACCAACAATATGTCTAATACACTAATTTGAAAGTGCCGAACCAAGGTTTTTTTCGTTGATTTTCAGCTGCAGGATGTGATGTCACAACTTTCAAACCCCCTCCCTCCCCCTTGTCACAAATTGATTAACCCCCTCCCCCCCTCTGAGCGTGACGTCATTTATGGACGGTCCCTTTATATTAAATTATGGGAGTGTTTAATAAACGAATTTATATGTTTTTTGCATCGCTAAATCCGAATTTCAAGTTTATTTTAGTTTTGAAAGTCATCTTCACATCAAAAATTGCAAAAAATATCAAATTTTTGCTCTTTTTTTCGATTTTTTGTCAATTTTCTAAGCAAATATTCATTTTACGAAAAATAGCATGCAATCAAATTAAATAACGTAAAATTTCTTATAAGATGCACTTGTTAATTTTTATTTTGCGAGGAGCGTTGTACATTTTATAGCATTTTGAAGAAAAGCAATTTTCATGTTTTTGTGTTAAGTCAGGAAACAGCTCTAATTCAGCGCGCTCTAGCGTCAATACCTCTCATTATAAAATTAAAATTAAGCAGTGCATTTTGTAGGAAATTAAATGTTCGTTCATTTAGTATAAGCTATTTGTCGGTAACTAGAATTTATTTAGAGTTGTAGTGGGCAAAATCGTTCAAATTACTTTTTTGTAGAAAAGCAAAAAATATCTTAATTTCAAAACGCTATAAAACGTACACCGCTCCTTGCAAAATAAAAATGAACCAGTGCATCTTATAGGAAATTTTACGTAATTTAATTTGGTTTCATGCTATTTTTCGTAAAATAATTATTGTTTTAGAAAATCGATGAAAAACCGAAAAAAATTGAGATTTTTTGCAGTTTTTGATGTGAAGATTACTTTCAAATTGAAATAAACTTCACCATCGGATTTAGCGATGCAAAAAACATAAAAACTCTTTCATTAAAATACTTCCATAATTTTACATAGGAATTTAAAAAATTTATTGAAATTTCGCCTAAAACACCCAATATTTCATAAATTAATTTTATTTAATTTTTTAAGCATGCTTATGCGTAGTCACCAATTCATCCAAAACAATCCATTTTATTAGTAGTAATATACCGCAAATAAAGCTCAGGCTCAGATTGCAGAGTAACAACCGCAAAAGTCCGTTTTGGTCTGCGAGCCGCGACAGTTTTTTTATCGATCTTTGCTTCACTCCCTCCCCCCTTCTCAAAAAATGGTAATGGAAAGCACGTTATTTATGTAAAATTAAATTCTCTTTAACGTGGTATAAAATTTTTGGTAATATCTTAAATAGTTTTCATTTTGTAGAGGGTAGAAGCGCGCGTTTTCCTTTTTTTGCGGAAAGGCCGAAAAATCGATGTTTTTCCGCGCGCTCTAGCGTCAAAACCACTCTTCGGAAAATCAAAGTTGACTGGCGAATTTTGTAGGAAATTTGGTTAACTTTAACTTTGTAATTGAAATTATCTTCGAGAAATTTATAGTTTTTGAAATATAAGTGAAGAATCGAAAAAAGAGCAAAAAAATTATCGATTTTTTGGGGCATCGCGGGAGCACTCAAAACGAAATGGGTGTCGACTGTCGGCACAGGTTGGCTTCCCTGTTGTGTTATTTTAACTCAAATTTAAGAAAAATATTCCTTTTTTCTCCTATTTTTTTAAGAAAAATAATCCTTTTTTCTCCTATTTTTCCTATTTTTTTACGAAAAATCGGCTGCGGTCCCTGAATTTAATACATATGATATTAAATGAAACCAGGCGCAGATCCAGCACGGGTCCAGGGGGGCACTTTTCCAGACAATCGCACCTTTACCTTTTGGCTAAAATGTCAAATTCTTGGGGATTTTCTAAAAGTATCACGCAAGATCCCCTTCTTGTACCTCTGGGGGGTATGGGACTCCTCCCTCAGAAACATTTTAAAATTTGACTTGTTAAAGTGAGTTTTAACTCATTTTAAGAAGCTTTTTGGGGCCAAGGGAAGAATTTTCCAGACCATAACCTTTATCTTTTGACGAAAAATGTCAAAATGTTAGGGATTTTCCAAAAAGTATCGCACAAGATCCCGCTTGTTATAGCGTGGGGGGGGTCTGGGGGTACTCCCCCAGAAAAATTTTGAAATTCGACTGGTAAAAGTAAGGTTTTAACTCATTTTGAGAACATTTTTGGGTAAAAGGGGGGCGGCGCTGTCCATTCTTATTTCACCATTCTAATTTTTTTAATGAAATAAAGTTTGTTCCATGGGAACCCCTAAATTTCTTCGTGGAACCCACATTGGGAACCACTGATAAGAGAGATATAAAGGAAAAGATCATCCATGAGAGACACACTAACGTTATAACAAAATCACCGTTTGTTATAACGTCCTAATATTTGTCCTTCGTGCTTAAGTATAAATTTTCAATTAATTAATTAACTAATTAATAGAGCGTGAATTCCACCGGTTTTCCATTATATAGCTATCTGTGGACAATATCCACCGAAAAATGATCTTTTCAAAAGCCTCAAACGTTTGTAGCACGAATTTGAAAAAAAATGCATTTTTCGGAAATTTAAAAAAAACTTGAACATCTTTAACTTGTAAAATTTTTAAATTTTAGTTATAATAATACTTAGGTCATTCCTAAATGAAAAACGTTTGATTTATCTCTTTTGATTTTTTAGGGGGTTTTAATTTTTTAATAAAGCTAATTATTCAAATTAATTTAAATTGATATTTAAATTTTTTTTTCAAACTAAAGGCAATATTTGGTTTCTGCACTCAAAAATAACCTATAAACATGTATCACAATCATGTCTATATTATTGTTTCGGGTTTTGTTTTTTTTTTTAAATTTTTTTCGGCCATTTTTTTAAATTAAAAAAAATTAAATTTTCCCTTGTCCGATTTTTAGCATGTTAATATTGAGGTCATTCCTAAGTGAAAACCGTTGAGAAACCTTTTATTGCAATTTGTCCGAGGTTCAACTCCTATTTTCAGAGGACTATAGCACAAATAAAAAAGGGGGGTTAGATTGGGAATTTATTTTTATTTCTAGACTTCTTGAAAGTTCATGGACTCCTGGAATTGGTCTAATTTTAAAAAGACCAATTTGGATTAGTAATAACAACAACAGTTTACGGTTTGGTTGCTAGAGGCCCTTGAATCGGGTAAGTTATTTTATGGACCCCCTGTACTTATTAACACAAAATGATATTAAAAAAAATAAAATATGAAAGTTTATTGGGATTTTCTTAATATTTGTTCATAAACATAATTTTTAGTGAGTTGCTCAGCTAATTTATTCTTATATTAATTAAATAAATTTTTACAGAATATTTAATTAGGTGTAACGTGGAACACACAATAGAGGAACAATGTGTACCTGCCCCCAAGCAAGGCAAATATACACAAACAAAAATACTATGCAATTGTATTCATTAAAAAATGTATAAAACTTTGGAGTAGTACAAAATTCCAACCACCAAGTAAAATGGGCGACCAAACGATTATTAAAATCATTTGGTCGCCCATCTTACGCACTAAAACTCATGCAAATAATATCAAATAGCAGCTTTGCAAAAATTGTTTTGAAATAGTCGTTCTAACTTCCGTTGCCCCGATTTAAAATATTTCTTAAAAAATTATCAGACCATCAGCCATACATTCATCCCTGCCGGGATTCGAACCCGGGACCTTTGGATTAGAAGTCCAACACGCTATCCACTGCGCTACAGGGACTACACCTTCCAAAGAAAAATTAATGTTGGTTTTTATAAGCGCTGAAAATATTGTGTGTTTTTTTTAAAACAGTTGCAGGTCAAAATTTTGTCAGAAACATGATAAAACCCTGTTCAAATATTAATCGAAATCATCTTAGAGCTGCTTACTTTTTTATTTCGTAAACTTTTCTTTGTAGATTTCTTTGAAAATTTTAAATTTAATGGCAACAGCTCTCTTAAGTTATTTGTTTACGAATTTCACTGGATTGGATTTGGAAGAGAGAAAATTACGTCTGCGTCTGAACTTGAAATAATTGGTAAAAACCCATAAAATATAAGCTGAATTTGTACTCGTTTCCCTATTTTCTGCCACTAATTAAGTGATGGATGATTTATACAGTAGTGAGGACTCAGGAAATGGTAAGATGAAACTTTGAAGTTTATTTTTAACTGCGTTGATATTCCCTTTTTATTTTGAATTTATACCATGGATGAAAATATTTCAGTAATTATTAAGTAATATCACTGGCTTAATCAGTGTGTAATATGTGTATCATGCGGTGGATAACTCAGGGGTGCATCTAGAAAGAAATTGGGGCCGAAAACGGCCCCTTCACAAAATTCCGATCCTCAAAAACAGCCCCTTCACAAAATTCCGGTTCCCCAAAAAGGACTTAAATCAAGCTATATGCACTCGCTAAATGTAATTTTAGGTAGCTCTTTACTTAACGGGGCCCCTATTTTTTGGCGCCAAAAAAAGTCGCCAACCTAAATCGCGCCAAAACACGGATTTTCAAAGCAAACCTAACATACAAAATGGCGGATTTCGGGCGTATTTTTTTCGGCGCAAGTTCAGAGTTGCACCTGCGCCAAGTTTTTAGCGTTAAAGATGACTAATATGGTAACCCTAACTCATGTTAAAAGAGTCATTTGGCTTCTAAATGTGCCGTTAAACAGCCAAAAATCGCCAAGCAGGTGCAACTCTGAACTTGCGCCTTTTTTTCTGCTATCTTTAAGAAAAGAAAAGTTTACAAATCATTGGGAAGAAGGCATCAGAAAAATGAACAAATTAACGGTATAAAACGCTTTGAAAAGTTTCTTTTTTTTAAAAGAGAGCACAAAATCATGGAAAATCAACGTTATCGGTTAAAAGGAAATTTAGTAAAATGGGGGGATAAAATTAAATAAAATATTGATGAATTAACGAAATTAAGCACTTTTTAGAGTTAATACAGTCGAATCCGCTTAATGTGATCACGGTTAATGTTATCAATCGGATAATGTTATCGGAATCGATAGGTCCCGATCATTCCTATTTAATTTAATGTAAAATACATCGTTTAATGTGATCAACTATGAATCATCAATCCGCTTTATATTATCAAAATTTGTCCATATCCCCTTTAAAACGACCGCTTTTGGGTTCGAGTTTCATTTTGAAGGTCAATTTTTACAAGTATAAAAATCTTCTCCAAGAGAACATCTGGCGTTTCTTTTTTCTGAAATTCAGTATGGGTAAGAAAAATGAAACATTCCGTATATTATATGGAAAGAAACGGTTATGGGGGGGGTCCGAATCCATACTTGTGATTGGTTAAAGAAACACCAAGAACCACGCTTTGCAGATGTTTCTGATAAGAGATTTTGATTTTCCCTTGTTTAATGAAATTCAGATTATGTAATAAATAAGTGGTTTATTGGAGTGGAAGGATATAATGAAACGGAAAAAAGAGACCTTTCTATAAAAATACACAGTAAGCGATTATTTTAATTTTATTAACTTAACTACTCTTATATTTTCCCCTTAAAATTTTTCCTAGTTTAAAAATAGAATTTAAGTACATTTATTACGATTACATGATTTTGATTTTAAAGCAAACAATCTAGTAACACTGTTTGCTGTTTTTTGATATGAGATCGCTTATTGTTATCGATCGGATAATGTTATCAGTTTAGTCTCGGACAATTGCGATCACATTAAGCGGACTTGACTGTAACACAAACAGAATTACGGTAAGCCTAGCCCAATTACGGTAAGCCTAACCGAGCAACTACGCGCGCATACCGATAAAATTCCTCCATAAAAAAGCAATATTAACACAGAATAATTAACGAAAAATGTTCAAATTAAATAATAATTGAATATTAACTTACCCAACGAAATCGACGTTTCTTCACGGCTCACGTGAACCTCGTGCTAAACAACTTACGGGACAGTTTACCAAGAAATAATGTAGATCCCACGGAAAAGTTAAAATTAATTTATAGAAATTAATGTATAAAACGCGAAAACGAACGGAATTCGACATCCCAGAATACAATAAAAACGCTAATCCTAAACCGATGGGACGCCGCAACCTACGACTTCGACGAGCACGACGAAATGACCGAAATCGGCCTGTCCAGCGCCCCTCAAAACAATTTGGAACCCCGTTTACCCATTTTAAAAAAAGAAGGTCGCTAATTGGCCCAGGACAAAGGGACCTCGGACCCCTCGCTTCGAATCTCCCTCCCACTGAGCAAAGCGATTCCAAGTAGTAGGGTTGCCATAATTTGCGCGTGAAGACTCGGGATCGCGACCAGGGAGGATTGGCCGGATAGGGGTTGCCAGATTTGGCGACTTATCGCCCTTGGCGAAAAGGGCCCCGGATAGTAAAGTATAGCCTAATTTGGTATTTATTTTAAAAAATAATATAAACAGAAATAGGACCTTATTTTAGAATGAAAAATTATTTTCACAAAATTCAATACCGTTTTTCACAAAATTCCCAAAACCGGCCCCTGGCAAAAAATCCTGGATGCACCCCTGTAACTATATCCACGTGTGAATACTTGCAGCTGTTTTTGACATTCAGCTTCTATTACCTTTTTAACAAGCCTAAGTTAGTGTGATGTAAATTAAAATGGGTTTAATTCCGTTATTACTGTCCCGGAAATAACGCCTAGAGCTGTTTTGGACGCCAATTATTAGAAATATCACTAAAAATGATAACCAATCTGAAAAATATTTAGATGGTATCTGTATCAATAAAAAGCCTAAAACTTTGAAGAAATTTGAATGTTTTTCATGTTAATGATTTAAACATGTATTTTTCATGTAAAACATTCATGTTTTAATGTTTTATAGAAATGGACCTTCTCTATAAAGCAATATTGTATGAGAGGGACATTTTTCGGATCCTCCCATTTTTGCAAAACTTAAGTTAACTGTTAACTCCCATTAATATGGATGTGATTATTTGGGTAATCATTCAACTAAATCCTACCATGCTCTAAAAATCAAAATTCTAATACAGTAAAGTACCGTTTATACGTTTCTCCTTTATACAACTTTATCATTTATAGGTAGTTTTCTCAAAGTCCCAATTCATTCCTATTCATTTTAATGCAAAAAGTCTTGTTTATACGACGAACAATATCGGTTTATACGTCGTTTTTGGCTCTCTTAATATTTGAAAATATCCAGTATCGGTTGTTGCATGGGAAAATTTCCTCAGGGAAGGTTAAAGGACACTACATTCCTCGGCTGTTGTTGGGGCATGACCAATGGCAATGTGGGGGTGAGTAATGACCAATGTGTGGGTGAGTAAAAGGGCAGTTCGTTGAACTGATAACAGGATGTGCTACACTACAGTTTTATGGCCCTTATCTCTGGTTAGGATTTCGCCAGCACCCCCTGCACAGGAGAAGAATTCTTTTGATTGCTAAATGACCCCACAAAGAAAGGGACCATAAAACTGCCGTTCTAAAAAGTGCTAGCTGTTGCGCTAAAACCCTAGCACTATAAAGGTAGGGTTTCTTTCATTTTTATGTTAAATGTTTTAATGTTTTAAAATCTCTGTTTTCTGTTTAAAAACTGTTTTGAAGTAATTTTTCTTTAGAAAAACCTCAAATTTAATGTACTTACGTAAATCTGCGTTAGGAGCGTTAGAAACCTAATAATTAAATATATTTTCATTTATACGTCGTTTTATGTCGGTCCCTTGAAAGAGGTGTAAATGGTGCTTTCAAATCAATCAAAATCAAAGTCTGCCCAGGCCTAGTGGCCCATCAGGCGGTGCCCATCTCCGTTTCTGTAGCCTTTGGGCCTGGGGTGCTAATTACTAGCGTGTGTCCAGGCCGAGTGGCTAGCCCGACGCTTGCTTTACTGTATAATAAAAACCATCTAATGATTTTTTAAGTAACTTGAGGTAAAGTGTTCCTTAGACTGTGCCGAACAAAAAACCTGGCAGCCCTCAGACTGCCATTTGGAAATTCCTGTTCTACTGTATCTCAAGTTGGGAACTTTTTTTAGAAGTAATTTTGCTGCTAGGGCTCTGGTAGTAAGGATGAAAACTAAATTTATGGTATTTCCATATCACTGAAGGTTGAGCTAAAAATAATATAGGACCAAGGTACAGGTACACCACCTTCCCCTATGTATAGGACATTTCATATTTTGATTATCAGTACCTCACCTGCTTGGCTCCGGTCCACAGGTGCTCGCTTCTAGGTACTTCTAGGGCAGTTCAGTGGTCAAGGATAATGTCCAGTAGTACCCGCCCATTGGAAATAAAAGAAGTATTTTGATTAAATTGTTTTTAATGCATATTTAAAATAGCTACTTAATTTTATTACATAATATAGTAGTACTGTCATTTAATTACGATATAGTATCAATTGTAAATAATTATTATCTACTATTATTATACACATTAATGACTCCTAACTTTCCATTCATTAATTTTAGAAAGAAGAAGCAGAAGTAGATCTCCTCAACAAAGTGCTGCCTCTGGAGAGGAAAGTGGGCATGAGTCGGAAAACGAACAGGGTAGACAGTCAGAGCGGAGTGAGAGATCTGGAAGTGGCTCAGAAGCCGAAGGGGGAGAGAACTCTGGTAATGAATCAGAAGCCGAATCCCAAAAGGCTGAATCTGATGCTGAATCTCAAAGAGCTGAGTCTGAGGCAGAATCTGAAGCCCAACAGTCAGAAGGCGAAGCTGAGCATTCTGACCAAGAACAACAGCCGCAGTCAGATCAAGAACAGCAAGAGTCTGATGGAGAAGGCCAACAATCGGACCGTCAGTCCGAAGGTCACCAGTCCGAGGCCGAATCGGGAGGTCGTCAGTCTGAAGCTGAATCTGAGGCAGCTCAGCAGTCTGATGCCGAATCAGGGGGGCACCAGTCTGAGGCTGAGTCAGAGGCAGCTCAGCAGTCGGAGGCTGAATCTGAGGGGCACCAGTCTGAAGCCGAGTCTGAGGCAGCTCAGCAGTCCGGAGCCGAGTCGAGAGAAGGATCTCCCGAGCGACAGTCGAGAGAAGGATCTCCCGAGCGACAGTCGAGAGAAGGATCTCCCGAGCGACAGTCGAGAGAAGGATCTCCCGAGCGACAGTCGAGAGAAGGATCTCCCGAGCGACAGTCGGGGGGAGAGTCTCCAGGGAGGCAGTCAGACGCAGAGTCAGTTGCCCAGCAGTCAGAAGCAGAATCGGAGGGGCACCGATCGGAAGCTGAGTCTGAGGCCCACCAGTCGGAGGCTGAGTCCGAGGCTCAGCAGTCTGAAAAGCAGGGCTCAGACGAAGAGAGAAATGAGTCTGAGGAAGAGGGGGAGGAGCAGGAGGCTCGTTCCGAGAGGGTTGCCTCTGGAAGTGAAAGGGGATCATCTCCTGTGCGGGCTCAGTCTGAGGCTGAGCACTCCGATGCTGAGTCTGAACCAAAGACAGCGAGGAACTCGGATAAAGGGAGCCATCATTCCGAGGAGGAAGAGCACTCTGATGAGGAGAGGCAAGGATCGGAAGCCGTCGCCTCTGAAAATGAACATTCTGAGCAAGAGGAGCGCAGATCTGGTATGCTTTAGTTGAACTTCACTGATTTGATGAATTTAAGTTTCTTTATCAAGCTCTCTTTATTTGAATGTTTAACAATTTAACTATGACTTCCTACCTTACCTTAGTACTGCCTTTAGTACTTAGTTCTCTCTTTTCAATTATTATTTTCTACGTTTTTAGATTCTGAAGATGAAAAGAGAACTGACGCTTCTCCGCGAAAAGCAGAAAGAGATTCAGATGCCGATAGTAAGTTAAAAATATATTTGAAGTAAAATTCAAACCACACTAACTTATTAGCAGCTTACTTAAGTTAGTTAAATTGCCTTTGTTATTTCCAGTTTAAATACTTCTAGTGGGTATTTCTAACTACTTTTTGTGCTATAGACATTTGTTTCATAAAATTACTAACCTCATTCAAACCTAGATCAAAACACGTTGAATTATTTATTACTGTATGTTTGTTGAAGCATTTTTGGTTTTATAGATTCTGATGTAGAGACTCGTCCTAGAAAGAAGCAAAAAGTCAGTCATTCTGATGATGGTATGCTGTATTTTACTTGGTTTAGATTTTAATATTTAATTTGAATCCTGCAGAGTTTATTTAGTTCTAAATGTAAGGTTGTAAAATACCAAATCATTAACTGTTCCGCCTATATACTTAGGTTGTTTCATGTACAACTTGATGTAGAATTTTATTTTGTGTGTGACATATACTAAAAAGTATTCCAATTTAAATATCTTATAATCTGTAATTTCTAAAAAAATTAATTTAACTAGTAATTTTTAAAAGTAAATGGCTTATTTTAATTGGAACATCCTCTATTTAAGTTGAGATATTTTGTTCTTTATTTTGTGCAGTCCTCTATGGTTCTGGCTTTAGCTTTCAAATCATATCAGATTATTAGATTTATTCCCAGCCAAAAAAAATCTCAGTCTCTCGACTATCAATCCCATTGTTTTTATATCTATTTTATGATCTATTGAATATTTAATGAAATGTATTTTTTTAGAATCTGATGGAGAAAAACGACGAAGCAGTGAAAATGAAGAAGCATCTGGTGATGGCACGTATTTCTTTTCCTTGTTGAAATATCTGCTTAAGAGCTTTTATTAAGTGTAGCTTCTGTAGTTGATAATATTGAGTACAATTCATCAAGTAATTTTCCATTTGATCCTTTGATTAGAAAGTATTGGAAGACCCAGGAAGAAGAGGAAACAAAGTAGTGATGATCAAAATGAATCTGGGCAAGGTACTTTTCATTGTTTTTTTCTGTAGTGAAGAGCATCACATAAATACTTAGTACTTTTCATTTGATAGTTAACTTATTTAAATTCCATTAGAGTAATCAAGTATTCATAATCTCGTTTTCCAAGTTGGTTAAATATACAAAAATTGCAGTTGCTTACTAAAAGAATGTTGAGTCTTAAACATTCAGATTAGTTTATTTTCAAGTTTTATGTAAAGCAGATAGGTATAATACCATGCCATCCTAATTTTTGTTGAAACTATATTTTACTAAATCACTTTTGCTTTTATACTCTATTCATTTAAAATTGGCGCTTGAGAAATAGTGCTTTCCCCCTTGCTAGAAGCGTAACCATAGTTACGCTCTTCGAGCAGCGAATAGTAAGCCTTCTTCGTCACTCTGACAAGGATGGTTACCGATCGGTGGGGGGGGAAGGAAATATTTTCAAGCGCCAGTTCAAAATGAACAGAGTATAGTTGTTTCTCTTCTTAATGTTGGATACCTCAGAGAGTTTTTTAAACCACTTCCAATTTAGTGATTTTGAAACAGTTGAGAACAAAGAACAACGAAATTACTCGTGATTTCTAGTGAATAACCCAGGGTTTAAAAACTTTTTTATGTTTATAGAATCTGATCATGGAAAGAAAAAAGCAAAAAGAGCAGCTATTGTAGATTCAGATGAAGGTATTTTTCTGTTTTAGTATTTTAAAGTGTTTAGGTAATACTTCCAAAGATAATTAAGTTCCCTCAAGATTGATTACAATAATACGAATCGTGTTAACATTAATTTTAAATGTACTACAGTCGAGTCCGCTTAATGTGATCGCAATTGTCCGAGACTAAACTGATAACATTATCCGATCGATAACAATAAGCGATCTCTTATCAAAAGCAGCAAACAGTGTAACTAGATTGTTTGCATTAAAATCAAAATCATGTAATCATAATAAATGTATTCAAAACACTATTTTTAAACTAGGTAAAATTTTAAGGGGGAAATATAAGAGTAGTTCAGTTTAATAAAAGTTAAATAATCGCTTACTTTGTATTTTTATTTGTATAAAAAGGGCTCTCTTTTTTCCACTCTATTTTAATTCTTCCACTCCAATAAACCACTTATTCATTAAACACAAGGTAAAATTCAAATATCTTATCAGACATCTGCAAAGCGTCGATCTTGATGGTTTCTTTAACCAATCACAAGAATGGATTCGGACCCCCCATAACTGTTTTCTTTCAATATATGCAGAATGTTTTCTTTATCTCTTACTCATACTGAGTTTCAAAAAAAAGAAGCGCCAGATGCCCTCATGGGGCAAATGTTTACTTGTAAAAATTGACCTTCAAAATGAAACTCGAACTCAAAAGCGGTCGTTTTAAAGGGAATATGGACAAATTTTGATAATATTAAGCGGAATGATGATTCATAATTGATCACATTAAACGTATTTTACATTAAATTAAATAGGAATGATAGGGACCTGGTTGATTTCGATAACATTATCCGATTGATACATACATGTGATTCTTCCGCCAATTGGCGGAAATCCGCCAATTTCCTTAGCAAAATTAAAATCCGACAATTCGATTGGAAAAACTGAAATTCCACTTTCTTATTTTCCAATCGTTTTATACTGAAAACTCTGACCGCTAGTGTGGCCTAGTACTAAATTTTAAGAAAAATCGATAAAAAGAATTAAAAAATATCGAAGTAATATGAAAATTAGTTAAGATTTAAGCTAAAAAATATGAATCTAGCATATCGAATCCTAGATCTCGGGCTATTACTTGTCTTGGGTCATGCGCCATAAAAACCCAGCCAACCTAGATCTCGGGAAGTAGAAGCCGATGGACCCCCTCTACTTAAAATGAAGAAAAATTTAGGTGCCATTGAATTTTTTTAGATATTTTCCGTCAATTTTTTGTCTGTGTAATCACATGTATGTTGATAACATTAACCGTGATCACATTAAGCGGATTCGACTGTATCTGTAATTATCATTACATCGAAAAAATTTTATAATATGCGACAGTACACCTTTGAAGTTATGAATAATTTTTTGTTTAAAATGCAAAAATAAAAAAAAAATTATTATGATCACATTTTCTATTGGAGAAAATTTAGCCATATTCAAGCTATAAAAGAAGCATAAAGCTACAAAATTATAATATCCCATCTTTTGGAAATTTGGGGGGGAAAATCCCCTTGAAAATGCAACCTTTTACCCTTTTTTACTTCTATTAATTTACAGTCTGTATTGTCTAATGATTTTGTTTTTCAGATGATGTTCAAAGAGAAGGTGATGGGGAAGACGAAGAATCTCAAAAAGGTAATCATTGGATTATTTAAGTTCTTAAAATAATTTTTTTTCTTATACTATAGATATTTTTATTATTCATTTAATTTTTTAGATTTAAGTTACAATTGTTCCTTTGTCAGACTCTAGTATTAAGATTTTTTCATTGTGGTATTTTCTATTGCACTCTATCTACCTACAACGCATGCCTGTTGCATTTATTGGTCTGTGTTTGATAAGAATAAACATTTGCATATGATTTTTGGTTAAACCATTTGAATTGGTTGTATGTAATAAATGCAAGAATCGATCAATGAGGTATTTTGAGTGAGGGATTTGCTTGATTTTATACTTTTTTGATACATTATGGTTTAAAGCTCCCAAATTTCTGATTTTTAAGTTCAAAAATGTGTTTCAAATAATTTAAAATTCAATTTTATTTTTGCCAAAACGTCAGAAAAGTCGCGTTATCAGAAAACGGGCATCTATTGGATGTGATATTGCAGCGCATGAAAACCATTGTGTTTACTGTTTTCCCGTGATCAGAAATCAGGCTTCTATTGGATGCAGTGGCGAATCCAGGATTTTGGTCTGGGGGGGCTGAGTGTCACAAATAACCTTATTGCTATTTATGGGCTGTTCAAATATTAATGTAAGCAGCTGAAAGGGGGAGGGGAGTTGCCAGTGCCGTAACCAGATTTTTGTTTAGGGGGTTACTTAGCATCTTTTCTGGGGTCTAATCTTAGGAATACTAAGTTTTAGGTCCAGATGACTTCGTAAGGTTTACTTTTTTGTGCACTAAGTTTCAAAATTGTCAACTCCAAAGACTGACAACTCCAAGTAAAAGGGGGGTCTGGGGGTCCTCCCCCAGAAAATTTTTGAAAATATGCCCCTCAAAATAGTGTTTTAGCTCATTTTGAAGCCTTTCAGATTCCACCCAAAGAGCACAACTCATTGTAAGCGGCAGAATTTTCAAGGAAAAAAGTTTAAAGTATTATGAATTGGAAAATTTCCAGGGGTTTAGGGGTTCCATTCCGGAAAAATTTTTGAATTTTGCCGCTAAAAGTGGGATTTTAACTCACGTTGAGACACTTTACGTTACATCAAAGAAGATCACTCCTTGTAAATCCCTAAAGTTTCAAGGAAAAACTGTACTTATTTGAGTCCAAAATTTCGAGGGGGCTTGGGGGTCTTCCCCCAGAAAAATTTTGGAATTTTTACCCTTAAAAAGAAGGGTTCTGATTCATTTTGAGACCGTTTGGGTAACACCACCGAATGTCCGCAACGTATTGAAATTTCTTTTTTGCTTTATTTCTATTACCAAAACTTGAATGTCTTATTCCTGGGGGGGGCTGCAGCCCCACAGCCCCCCCTACTGGATTCGCCACTGATTGGATGTGACCTCACAGCTCATGATTTGAGATTCGAAAGTGTTCGCGCCCAAACAAAAAACAAAGTTTTTAAAATTTATGTCTCAGATACTAGGCTACGAAAATATTGATGTAAACATCATTCTTCATGGTTTTTTATCTACTATTTTAATAAAACTTAATCTCGAAATGTGAGAATACCTCATTGAATCTTTTTTCCCCAGATATTGGAAGGGTTTTTTTTGCTAATTATCACCCCTTAAACCCCACTTGCAACCCCCTAACTAATACTAATTTTTATTTGTCTTGATGTACCCTATCCCCCTAGAAGGAAAAACTTATCTGAAACACCCTGTATACATAGAAATAATGCCCTATTATGCATGGCATTTTGTTAGTTCTATATAAAAGCATGTTGTATGAATGCTTTTCTTACAGCCACTGCTGAAGACCTCTTTGGGGAGGATCTAGACATCAGTTCTGATGAAGAAGGCAGAGGAAAAAGTGAGGAAGCAGCAACGAATGGTGACATAGGAACACCTAGAGAAACTAATGAGGTTAGTGATTATTGTTGAAATTGTTGTGAGAAAACAAAATATCACTATCAAAATAGAAAGTGAATTTATTCATGAATTGTTGAGTCTATTCTGAGTTAAATTTTTAGGAAACTATAAAACTTATTGTGGAACTATGCATGTCTTTGCAAAAACATGTTTTCACATATACTCTGAAAAAAAAAATGCTATATTTTTTTCATTAATAATTTTGCTATCAAGTTTGAAGTTTAAATACACATAGAATATTGAGGATTCATGAAAATCAGACCCAAATTTTTGTTTGATATGATTTAAAGTCATAATAATAACTTACAAAACACTAAAATCATACAAATATTGCTTTACTATAAAGGAAATTTGAAATTTTTCCCCTATAACTAGGACTTTTGATATTGACTTTTTATGTTTGTAATCAGGAGCAGGAAGAACAAGAGGAACCCATTCCAGAAACAAAAATTGAATTGGAAATTCCCAGAATTTCTGCTAATCTTGGCAAGGAACTTCATTTTGTCAAGCTACCCAATTTTTTGAGTGTTGATACTAGACCCTATGATCCTGCTTGGTATGAAGATGAAGTTGATGAAGATGAGGTGTTGGATGAAGAAGGTAGAGCCCGTTTGAAACTCAAAGTAAGTAAACTTGGGTAATTCGTTAAACTCATAGGTAGTTTTAGTTAGTATTTAAGCCTGAAAGATGTTTATGGACAGATAACATTAAAAAATATGTATCAGAATAATTTGCAATTATTGCTCTTGAAGTTAAAATAAACATAGAATATTGATGATTCATGAAAATCACTCAAATTTTTGTTTTTATAACGTGTGATCCAAGAAATGTCTAGCAAATAATAAATCTTTATCTTTTAAACCCTAATACTCATTGTATGTTACTCAAGCTTGTTGGTTGTTTTTGTCTAATCTTTGTATTAATTAGTCTTATTTCTATTGGTCATGACTGTTTAAAGTAATATTTTTTTCCACTTACCCTTAAAATGTTTAATGGAGTATTAAATGCTAATTTACTTAGTTACTAGGGTATCTTAATGCTCTTTTTGGTGACTTGTAGACTCATACTTATAAGCAATATTTGGATTCAAGTTTGTTTTCTTAAAGGGTATTATAGCAATTCACTTATTCAATTGCTTTTATTTAGTCTATTTACTTAACTTAATATTTAAAAAAAATAAAGATAAGCATTGTGGATTATATTTTACTTATTAGTGCAGTAGCTAAAATGGTTTTTGGTGACTACTGTAGATTTATATTTAAGCAATATTTACCTTTTAGTTTATTGTTGGATTTGGGATATTTAAAGGTTAAAATTTCATATTCGCCCTTTTTGTGTCTTCAGGTAGAAAATACAATCAGATGGCGTAAAGTCTATGATGACGATGGAAACATGCAAAGAGAAAGTAATGCTAGAATTATCAAGTGGTCTGATGGAAGGTATATTTACATCGTTATGAAAAAATAATTACTATTTTATATGTAGATTTATACATTTATATAGAAGTTCATTATTTTGAAAAAAAATTCCTAGTGATTCTTTTGATTTACAGTTTTTGATTTTTACAGCTTGTCACTGCATTTAGGGTCTGAAATTTTTGATATTTATCGCCAGCAGTTGATGGTTGGTGACCATAATCATGTATTTATTCGACAAGGTACTGGCTTGCAGGGTCAAGCTGTGTTTCGTACTAAACTTACATTTAGGTAAGTGTATGAAATCTTGTTAACTGCATTTTCAGTTGTTTAATTTGTTACTTTTTATATGTTTTTGAAATTTTCACTTAAGAACTTTTTATTAGGAAAGAATAATTTCTTCAGGCACTCAATTTTTTTTGTTTGAAGGAATTGTAGGCCTGTGATCAAGATTTGAATTGATTAATAGAAGGGAATAACTCTTGTTTCATAACATTAATCAATGCCTTAATTAACTTTCAGGCCCCATTCTACTGACAGCTTCACTCACAGAAAGATGACTCTGTCCTTGGCTGACAGAAATCAAAAGACACAGAAGATCAGAGTTTTGCCCAATGTTGGCAAAGATCCTGAAGCTCATAGATGGGAGATGATCAAAGTAAGTTTTTATTGCTTTGTGAATCTTTTTACTTGTCCTTTATTGTAGTAAACTTCTAAAAGTTTTGGAAAACAAAACTGTTAGGTCTGACAGGGGGATTTGGGGACATCCCCCACCCCCCGTAAAACCGAAAATTTCCTTTTTTTACCATAGAAAATGACTTAATTTACCTCATATCCCCCTTAATTTCAATATCCCCTTCCAAAAATTTTTTCTGGCTACGCCACTGGGGTTGAATGAAAATGCTTTCAAAAATCATATCATAACCAACCCCTCAAAACCGCCAATCTGATTTTTTGATCTTTTTCACATTAGTTCAATTTGAGAGTCCTTAAGTATTTCACGTGAATACTCCATGTCAGAGCCAACAATCACCAATCAAGATAATTTCACATGTATGTGGGGACGGCTGAAATAATTACTCTTAGTAAAAGTTAAATAAAGCATTTAATAATGAAGACATTCACATAACAAAACAGCACAAATCACAATTAATAATTGATAACACATAAAATACTTATTCACATTCAGAAACATCTTAGTATGTTCATTTTACAAAACATCATTCTCACACAAACGGGCGGCTGGCTCACTTTCCTGCCATCTTCTCTAGTGAGTGTGTTGAGATTTTCCGCAGATGTTTGGCGAAGCACTGTGGCACCTCTCGTGGTGGGGTGTTGGACATAGGGAATGCAGGCTCTACATGTATATAGAAACCTATTCTGGACCAAATTTGATTTTGTGTTTTCAAAAGCAGATCGGCAGTTTTGACAGTGTTAACAATAGGTTGTACCTTAATTAATTTCACTTCTCTTTCAGCAAGAAGAGGATAAACTTAAAGCTTCTATTCGTCGAGAGAGCAAACAAAGGAGGATGAAGGAAAAGTCCCACTCTAGAGGTTTAAGTACATCTTATCTTGAACCTGACAGGTATGATGAAGAAGATGATGGTGCTATTTCTCTGTCAGCCATTAAAAACAGGTACAAAAAAGGAGCCTCTGCTTCTGCCTCAAAAGGTAAGCATGATTGAAATAAGTGTTCTGCAGTATCTTTTTTGTGCATTAGATGATATGTTTTCTATGATGATTCAGTCCTAAGATTGTACAAAAACCTGGTTAGAGCAACCCGTTCTGGGACCAACAAAAAATCTTCATTTTAACAAAAGGACATTAAAAGAAATAAAATTATCTCTATGATTTAAGAATCTACTTTTTTATTGCTGATCATAGTTTAAAAAGGTTATTCTGTATATTGATTTCAGTTCTGGCTGATCCAATCTAATATTTATTTATTCAAACATCTTAAATAGCTCAGAACCTGTGATAATTAAGATTTGTTCATTGATTTTTTACATTACTAATCAAGCATTTTTAAACACAATTTTTTCAGCCATTTACTCTTCTGAGGAAGGATCAGATGACGAGGATAAGGAAAAAAGATTGGAACAAGCCAAAGAAGATGACCAAGATGATGACAGCGATTTGGTTAGTAGAGAAAAATCTTTCTAACCAGATGCATTAGACTTGTTGGATTCTTTGATTTATTTAAAGAAAATGTAAAATTTTCAAGGAGTAATTTATTTATAATAAGTAAAAATGTTCAACTGCCAACAAAAAGGGGCAATACTTTAAAAATATTTACAATTTACTCCGAAATTTTCTTTTAAATTTGAAGGAGAACGGTTTTCTTTTGTTTTGACTTAGCCAACATGCCTGATTAATTTGTAAGACTTGAGTCATAAAACCAGGAGAAAAGAAGTATAAAGCCAAATGATAGCCACATAGATTTTGCACACAACATTTTTTCAGCATTAATAATTACTATCACCTTTGAAATTGAGTGGAACAGTTATGGGGGATTTACACCACCGCTGCAGGAGCTGCAAGTCATGCAAAAAGCGGAATATTTTAGTACCCGCTACTCACAAAAGATGGCGCTCGTCAATTGGTTTATTGGAATAACAAATTCCCGTTTCTTGCCGCAAACCGAAAATGTCGCTTTTACAGTAGTGCTGTAAATCCCCCATTAGTTTCCATAACAATTGCAACAATATTGAAAGAAGTCAAAAGTTTTTCTCCTACCAGTAATGACTATACTAAATATTTCACTGCCTTCTTTCAAATAATATATAATATTTATTTTCTATTAGTGTTACACATTCTTTTGTTAAAATATGCTATCTTCTGGCTTAGTTCTAATAAGTTTGCTAGTGTTACTGTTTAGTGACTGCAGCAGGAAATTCCCCTAGAAAAATGCTGCTTGAAGGAAATTCCAATCTTTAAATACCCAGTTTTTAAGACTTTTAACTTTTAGGATTTTAACTTTTAATTTAAATGTTTTTTAAATTTTAATAGTTTTGGCTTTTAATGTAACTTGTGTTACAAATTTTTTATAGCTTAAAATATTAAATATTTACTGTACCCTATTTTAACTGTATTTTAACCAAGCATGTGATTGCTCAAGAAAGAAATTATCTGAAAATTTTTAGAAGCGTCTATATTAGTAACAGTGGTATAAAAATTTATTTCGGAACGGGCCCCACTTCCTAAGCCACTTCCCATACAATAGGTTCTATTTAGCTTTTTAATGCTTTTTAGATAGGATTCTCATCTCACTAAACTCAATCTAAAAGGAATTGTGAATACTCGAGTTACAAATTCCAAAGGGGGTTAGGGGGTCCTCCCCCAGAGATTTTTTGAAAATTGACCCTAAAAAACAGGGTTTTAACTCGTTTTGGTACACATAATGTTCGCTCCAGACCTCCTAGAAATTTTTAGTTTGAGCAAGATAAAAAAACATCGCCAATGACGCCCCTTTTGAAGACACTCCGCCTCCCATCATTTTCCAAAAACAGAACTGATTCAATACTACCTTCAAATGAAGTTACTTGCTTCAAATGGAAATTTTTAAAGGGAAGCGAAATATTCCGATTTTTCCCACTTTGAAAATTAATTCCGCACAAAGTTGAGCAAACTACAAAATTTCAAAAAATCAGAATTCCGATAATCCATACCTCTAAAATAAGCGGATTTCTGCTAATTAATGGAAAAATCACATGCCTGTTTAACCAAATTTTACTGTACAATCCCCTGTAAATCTTATATTTTAGTTAAGATTTAAGATAGATTTTTTTTCTTAAATTTTTGACTACCAGTTATTTTTAATGCAATTATCAAAAAGACATAGGCCCTTGCCTTTTTTCTGTTCTCTATTGATATTTTGTGGATCTCTCTCTTTTATTTATCTCTCCTACTAAAAATAACCAAGCAATTTTAGGAACCAAATATTATAAATTTCTCCAAGAACTGCAAACTTTTTGAAATGTAGTTTTATTGATGACAACAATAAAAATTAGAAAATATTTGAATATTTGGCATCTTAAACATCTCAGAAATTTTCAACAGGACTGATAGTGGAATTAAGTGCAAGTTTCTTTTAAATATTTTTTTAAGTATACTCAATTGGTATCTTAAAATTAAATAACTTCCTTTCTTTTTTTACAGGATTACTTTGACCGCAAGAAAGCTGAGAAGAAGACAGCTGTGATTGAAGAAAGTGATGAAGATGACTAATGTGAAAAACTAGTATTAAACTGTATTTCTGTAAATATGATATATGAACTTGTGTTTACTTTCAATAGTAAATAGCCCTGGTATCTCTTTTTGTATTAAAAAATTAAAGACAATTGGTGTCTTGTTGGTCTAGTTTAGCTAATAAGTTGCAAAACTCTGGGATGTAAAAATTTGAACTTGCATATTATCCTGCCGACTGTCCAGTGACTGTCAAATTTAAAGGTACAGCTATAGAAAAGTCAACAGGCTGATAACATTTTTGGATTCAGTGGCATGGTCGATGGTATAATATATAAGAACCAAATTATTTATAATCAAAATAGCAGCTGATGAGTGACTTACTGAATTATAGTAGCTTAACCCCCCCATCATTGGAGTTTCATAATTAATTCAAAATAAACTTTATTGAATAAATTAAAAACTAGTAATATTCTCTTTTCACTTTATTGAATAGAGATAAACTTCTGGGTCTTGAATATTTTTCTGAAAATTGATTCTGATGATTTTTACATTACCTAGTGTTGCAAAATGCATTATAAATCAATCATAAGAAAGAATTTGTTAAGTTTTTCGGGGAAGTAATCTCTCTATGGCAATTTTTGAATTTCCACTACTTCTCAAATTCTCAAAAGTCTATGAGTAATGTGTTTCACTTTTTATATATTTTGTCGAGATTGGAAAAAGTGAAAGTGGCATGCCTCAATTTTGAATTTAATTGAGGTAAAATCATTTTCTGATGTACAATTATTGTTATTCATATAAATAAAAGTTTTTCTAAAATTCTTAAGATGGCAGTTTATTAAAAGTGCTCTCCATCTAATTATATTTTTACAGGTTGTTATTTTTCTAAAAGATGATTTTTAAGGTTCTTTATTCAAATATTACTATCTTTTTGTTTAAATTTTAACAAAAAGAGTTGTTAAAATTTGAGAAACTTTTTGTACTAGTTTAAATTTTTTATTTTGTTAAACTATCAAGTCAATCCTCGGATGATTAACTCTTTGTCTCAAGTTTTGATCAAGGATTTATACCATTAATTACTCCTTTGCAATGTTATGTTTGATAATCAATAACTCCAAAGTTTCTTGTTGGGTTTCTAGAGACCTTTGCAAACTCTGTGATGGAGCCCAAAGTTTCTAAAATATATATGTCAAACCTAATGTTTGAGAATCAGTTTCGTTACCCCTGTCAACCGCCTTAATATTCAGGCATTCCAGACATGGGCATTGCCTAAAAATCCGCCTATGGTTCCAGACCATCACAAACCATACTTCCTGGTTAGTAACTAACTGGCTATATCAAAGGGTTTTTTTTATGAGTGGTGAAATGGGAGATTTCCCTTATACTCCAAATTAATTATCACTTATTTGTATCCTCCGCACAGGGGTGTAACTAAAGGGGAAATCTCCCTCCAAACTCGGAAATTTTCTTCCTTTGACCAATTGATACCACCTCAAAATATCAACGTCCCTCTTTGAATTTTTTTCTGGCTATTTTACTGCCTCAACAAACACATTCGATACATAATGCTAGGGGTTTTTCTATGAGGAGCTTACTATCTGGACTGCTGTGAGACTGGTTTCAAGTCAAAGAAGACTTGCTTACTCCGAAGAGCTACTTTCACTCATATTATCATTGAGAGATTATATGCGGATTGTATAAACCTGGATCAAGGTTCATCAGAGGACAAGATTCAGACATTATCAACCAGCTTCGACTATCATCCGATTGTTCCATCTGATGAAATGTTTGATTTTATGAATTCAATTGATAATTCCGGCAGTGAAAGCCTGAGAGTTTACATCAATTCTTTATTCAGAAAAATACTATGTGTACTAGTGTAAATTTTTTTAAATACTTGTTCATAAAATAAACCCCTAAAAAATACTTGTTTCCTAATTTTATGATAATAAAGAGATCCATTTTTATAATAAACATAAATTTTTATTTCATAAAAAAAATATTTAAACAGAAACAATTTTTTAACTAAAGGTGACTTTTAAAACATATTTAATTATTTGTTATACAAATTATCATGGTAAGTTTAATAATAAATCTATAAGAATCAAAATAGGCAAGAATTTTTAAGAATAGAAAGGTCACATATCAAGAATAATATAAGTTCACAAAATTTTGGAATCGGGAATAACTAAGACAACATAAAAAGCATTGCAGCACAGCAAAAACAATTGTAAGTTTGTAAAAAAAAGGCTTGAAAATATATGCTCAGCCCTAGAAGAACATAATTACGGATTGATTTTTGTAATATCTGCAAAAACTCAAACATAGCATACAGTATAAAAATTGCACAACCATGACCAATTTAAAAAATTTCTTTAATCAAAAGATAGAAAATGACTTAAATGTTATGTCATCTAGAAAAAAGATAACTATATCATATACTATAAAAACCACAAAATTAGTTTGTTTAAATAAATAAAAAATTACATGTCTTCAAAGCCACTTAAGGAGCTTAACTTTGCAGCCTGTCAGGATACTTGAACATTTATCCTTGAGCATTTATGATACTCCCAGCATCATCAACTAAGAAACATTTCAAATTGATGCCACATCACATGAAGTGGTCACCAAAGAAAAACATTTTTTAGTCTTGTGGGATGCACTTTCAGTCTTTGTTCTGCTATTTTCACAATTATTTTATTGTTTTCTGCTATTTTTATGAAATCATATGTGAAGTGAATAGGTACTGTCGAACCAACGATAGTTAAAGGGATATGTGATGTTGTGCTTCAATATTTTTAATTTTATTTAAAATATACCGAGGTTAGAGGGAGTAAATGTATCTTCCTCTTTCAATCAACTGCCCCTCAGCTTCTTCCCCTCCGAGTATGTCAAAATCATGTGATCCTTTTACTATCGTTGGTTCGACAGTAGGTACATAGTAATTTCAATAAAAACATGGTCAATTATTACTTTCATTTTTCAAACACCAAGACACTTTATGATTGAATAGGCAATTAGGCATTTAAGCAGGATCAAGAGACTCCCTTATAACGGAAAAACACTTAACAGAAATTGGGCCGTGGTTAAACAGAAATTTACTTATACAGTCTGTCAGTATATAGTACTATTTTACTTTCTCCCTTTGAGTACTTATCGCCCTACACTTATTTATTGCCCACCTGGGGGCGATCGCCCCAAGGTTGGGAACCACTGTTCTAGACATTTTATGACTACTCGTGTTTTTTAAATAGTTCATATTTGAATCAAGAACGACAAAACGCCATTGACTAACATTGCGCACTTCCAATGTTTTGCCCCCTAGGAGCAGACGATTTCGAGAACTGTATCCATACGCCGGGCATGATTTCAATAATGCTATGCAATAGGAAGAGCGCCCTCCAGTTTATATTATAGCTCAGTGATACCCGCCAAGGAATCCTTGAACCTGTTTGACACACTTGGTGAGATTTTCTTGGCACCAAAGCTAGGGACCTCGTTTGAAACCTTTTGTAAAGTTTTTAATCTTGAAATTATTGCCGAAAATTATACTGTTTCTGCTTAAAAATAAGCACTTTTAATGATTCATGCTTTGATGATTATGTAAGCCCTTAATAAGCACTGTACAATACCCCTTTACCAAAGATGTGCCATAATTTAAAAAATTCAAATATCTAGAGACAAGACTACCAAAATAACTAAATACTGGTGCAATAAATAAATATTTTCATAAAATGTAAATAAATACAACACAAAATCATTTATTTATTTATTTTATTAAGAAAGTGAATGTAAAATTTACTCAAATCTTTCTGCTTTGTGACATCCATCATATCATTAAGCTCATTCTCCCTTCGCTCTCTCTCCTCTTCTTCTTCCATCTCCTGCATTTTCTTCTTATAAGAAGGAGTTACAAAAGATTCCTTCTCTTTGAATTTATCACCTTCTTCCTCTCTCTTTTCTATTATTCTTTTTTGTATTCTTCTTTCTCGATTTTTCTTTCGCTTGTCCGCAGCTTTTAGAAGAGAGTCAATATAGCGAGATGGTTTTTCCGTAGTTTTGGGGGCAAGTTTCGCCTTCTCTTGCGCTTTCATGTCATCATAAATTTCGTCATATTCGTATATTGAAGGATCTTCGCTTTTTTCAGCTTCTATTAGTTTCTTTGAAAGAGGTTTTTGGGGAATTTTGGGCATTTTCTTCAAAGGCTCATCGTCGCTGTCCGAGTCGAAGATGGCGCTTTTCTTTACAGGAAAAGTTTTCCCTTTTTTTGGGACAATTAAAGCAGCAAATTGCTTTGATTCATTCATGATGCGAACACTGGTTTTTTAAAATAACTTTCAGAAACTTCAGAACTTCAGAAAACTAAAATAACTTTCGGAAACTTCACTTCTGAACAAAACAAGTTCAGAGCAAAACTTGAGTTGAGTTGGGTAGTCTTGTGTCTTTTGCTGCAGAGACAGACTGGCTTTGACACAATTGTTCCTTTTGAGAATCTACAAGAGTTCAAGATTTCCTTTATTTCTCACATTAAGATTTTATGTAGTCTACGGCAATTAGAAATTTTTCTAATGCTTTTGTTCTTTAGAGCAAAACTAGACCGAAATAAACATAAAGAGAGTAAACAAACAAACACGTAAAAGTAAAATGTGATGCCAGATTGAGAAAAGGAATGAAAATAATATTATTGGGTCTACGATTTGGACGGCCCAAACGGCCCGTAGCGCATGCGCTGTAGGTCTCGTGGTTACGTAGCAGTCTCGGCGCTTAGTGACGGAACCAATGGAACGCCGGGCCGTGGAAATTAGAGTAGAGTTTAGTTGAAAAAAGACCGTCCAAATATCCAGTGCCTTGAGGATAATTCAAGATTCTATGTTTATCTATCAATAAAATATCTCTTTAAATGATTTATCTCTTTTAAATTCAATAATGACACATATTCTTCCACAACCAGTAAAAAAATAAATTGTGGACTCTATGGTTGTGGATAAATCATAAATCAATGTTTTAGTAAGTATTGTTTGGCAACTTCAAGTTGTAAACAAAAACAATGATTTTCTATCTATCTAAATTTTTGAATTCAGAATATTTTTTTAAGTCATGCAGAATTTATGTTTGCCCAAGAACTTTACATATATTAACTACAAAGTTGTTAGGGGCAACAAGGAATTTAGAATCAAAGAAGTCATCGATGAAACTACTGCCGGGGTATATTATAAAAGTCCATCAGGCGAAATTAAATCAAGCTAATTTTTTAATTGTAATAAATTTATTATTGGGGCATTTCTCATTAAGAGGGACATAGGTGGGTCCGAAACAAAACTTTAAAAAACTAGGAAGTACTACATTATAAATGGCAGGAATATAACATTCTTTTCTTTTTTAACTTTATGATTTGCTTAGAATCTCACTTAAAACATTGAAAAAGCAGGTTTTTGGTGTTAGACTCTAGAGTATATTTTATTTTTTTAGTGTGGGAAAGATTTTAAAACAAATCTAACTAGGGACAAATAATGTTCTGGCCTACTTTCATTATAGCTAAAAGTTTTAAGTGATACATGTATTATGTAAAATGCTATGCTTGTGAAAATGATGATTGTAACAAAAATAGATGGACTGTTAATGACTGGTGGACTAAACAAATAGTAAAAATGCCACCAACAGAAAAAAAATTGCTTGTAAGCTTGACTGAAACCAATCTGAATAAATAAATTTAAAGCTATGCCAAAAGCCGATAGAAGAAATTAACTAGGCAGTTATCTGACAGTTCTTACTAAGTACCAGACCTCAATTTACTTTTTAGCATGTTTAGCAGAAGTAATAAAAACAATTGAAACAAAAATAACTATTTAATTACAAAAATAGTTTGTAATATTAGACAGTAAACACACCACAATTGGTAGTTTCATCAGTAGTTTTAAAGAGACAAATGTGTAGAGTCCAAAACAAGCCAGTAAAATAGGAGTTTTGTCATCTACAGTTCATTAAATTATAATAAAAGCCTTCCTAATTTTTATTTTGTGTTACCTAACCTACAGTTATTTAGTATACATGAATTTAAGTTTGTAAAAACAATTTATTCTTTAGAAATCCCACATTATATAGAATTTCGGTGAGAATCCCACATTACCATTTTTTAAAATAAAATTTCCATGTCCCTTATTGTAAGAAGTCCGAAACAAGTGGATAAACACCTTTGATTTTGAAAGCTTTTTTTATGTTAATATTTTAGTTAAACAGAAAAGAATAAAATGTCATTGGAGTGTAGAGTCCATAAAAGCTCAATATTGTGAAATACCCCATATATTAGAATTTTAAAGCTGAAAATGCCATAGTTAAACACCCATGAGGGTACTTTTCCATTATATTGGCGCAAATCTTGCCAGATTGGCGAATTTCCCCCCGCTTAACCGTGAATCCCCGGCCGCTCAAATATTACGTAAGCACCTAACGAGGGAGAGGGGGTTTGCTCTTGCTTATTTTTCCTGACAAGGGGGGATATGAGTGATGCTTACGTAAGGTACTAAGTTTTCGAAAATCTCTTGTTTTTTGCATAAATAATTTCAAAACTCAACCAAAAAAATTTAATTAAGAAATCTGACGTAAGCACTTTTTTCTGGGAATGGACCCCCCAAACATTTTGAAATTTTAACCCCGAAAAGTAGTGTCTCGACTCATTTTTGAACCCTTAGGGTTACACCCAAAAAAGGCAGCTCCTTGTATGTCACGTAATTTTCAAGGAGAGAAAAAAACAGTACTTACTAAAAAAAAGTCAAAATTTTGGGAGGGGGGTCGGGCAGTTGCTTACGTAATTATGGTGGGGGGTTGAGGTTTGCTTATCTTTGCTGACAAGGGGGGAGGGGGTTAAAAATGACCAAAAAAGTGCTTATGTAATAATTGAATGGCCCCTAATGGAAAAGTACCTCCATGAGTTATGAACATGAACGGTATAAGCATCATAGATCATAGGCCTTGGCCCCTATGGGCTGTTACAGCAATGAGTTTTTATGTGAACCTTACTTTAGAAAATGTGTTTGTAATTTGCTCTTTACAGGGATTGAGGTATAAAATTTTGGTGGGTAAATATGAGGCAGAATACCAGGGATTTAGATTAAATAAATTTTGAACTCTGCCCGTGTAAGACTGAGGATATCTGCTAGGTCAGGGGTTCTTAAACTTTAGAACATCCCAACCCACTTTTTACATACAAAATCTAACTTGGCTCCACCTCATATTCAGTAAATTTTTCTACCCCCCCCTGCAAGATTTGAGCTTCGTGTGGGTGGGGTTTAGTGACAAATAATAAATTTTATGTATGGTGGCAGACCTGGAAAATATTAAATATTATAAATTATTATTAAATATTAAAGTGCGATGCACAAATAACTATTTTACTTTAATTTGACTTTTGCGTTTAATACCAAGATTACCAAGTAGGGTATTTTTTCTTATTCCTTTTTTATTTTTATTACTATGCTTATAATAATTTGATAAAATTCAAAAGCATACAACACGTTCATAAAAATTATATAGGAGATTCTACATTTTCAAAATTTTGTTGCGACCCACCAGTGGGTCGCGACCCACAGTTTGAGAATCTCTGTGCTAGGTCATTAAGATTGACGGACATCAGTTATTGGTTAAAATTAATTCAAAATACACGATTACAACTCATAATATAAATCTAACTGTCATGGATAGTTTCTATTACTTTATTTAAACTGTGTTTGTTACAGAAAAATATGTGAGCTATTGTTAATTAATTATTTAAAATTTTAATATGTGTTTTTTATAAGCTAACTAATTAAGCAAAAATTAAATTGGTTTTTATTACATATACTCATATAAAAGGAAACCATTTTTTGCAAGCACAGTGGCAATTATGTATTGTAAAATAATTATTGTAAAATAATTTAATTCATTTGCAGATTTGTTCATTGATTTTTTACATTACTAATCAGCATTACTAAGCATTTTTAAACACAATTTTTTCAGCCATTTACTCTTCTGAGGAAGGATCAGATGACGAGGATAAGGAAACAAGTTTGGAACAAGCCAAAGAAGATGACCAAGATGATGACAGCGATTTGGTTAGTAGAGAAAAATCTTTCTAACCAGATGCATTAGACTTGTTGGATTCTTTGATTTATTTAAAGAAAATGTAAAATTTTCAAGGAGTAATTTATTTATAATAAGTAAAAATGTTCAACTGCCAACAAAAAGGGGCAATACTTTAAAAATATTTACAATTTACTCCGAAATTTTCTTTTAAATTTGAAGGAGAACGGTTTTCTTTTGTTTTGACTTAGCCAACATGCCTGATTAATTTGTAAGACTTGAGTCATAAAACCAGGAGAAAAGAAGTATAAAGCCAAATGATAGCCACATAGATTTTGCACACAACATTTTTTCAGCGTTAATAAATTACTATCACCTTTGAAATTGAGTGGAACAGTTAGTTTCCATAACAATTGCAACAATATTGTAAGAAGTCAAAAGTTTTTCTCCTACCGGTAATGACTATACTAAATATTTCACTGCCTTCTCTCAAATAATATATAATATTTATTTTCTATTAGTGATACACATTCTTTTGTTAAAATATGCTATCTTCTGGCTTAGTTCTAATAAGTTTGCTAGTGTTACTGTTTAGTGACTGCAGCAGGAAATTCCCCTAGAAAAATGCTGCTTGAAGGAAATTCCAATCTTTAAATACCCAGTTTTTAAGACTTTTAACTTTTAGGATTTTAACTTTTAATTTAAATGTTTTTTAAATTTTAATAGTTTTGGCTTTTAATGTAACATGTATTACAAATTTTATATAGCTTAAAACAGCGGTTCTCAAACTTTCTATCGTCACGGACCCCTTTATGTAGCAGTCAGACGTCGCGGACCCCCAACATTTTAAACACCAAAAGCCGTAACCAGACTTTTGTTTTGGGTTTTAGATTAATTAAAATTAGTTTATATAAATCATAATAAAATTTTACAATTATTACTCAAGAGGCGTGTATAGATGTTTATTTCGGGAGGGGACAAAAATTATTCCTCAGCCCCCTATGTATATTTCATTGGTCCAAGTAGCTTTTTAGTACATTTTTAAGTAGAATTTGCGTCTTAGGGAACTTAATATAAAAAAAAAGTTATGAGTAATTAAGTTTTAGCTACAAAAGGGGGGTCTGTGGGTCCTCCCCCAGAAAATTTTTGAAATTCTACTCGAAAAAACAGGTTTTTAATTAGTTTTGATACCCCTAGTTAGAATTTTTTGTATTTATTAAATTTGTATTTATTATTTAAAAGTTTTTTTGTAAGACTTGCATTTTGATAAACTTAATGTAAAAAAGTTTATAACAATAGAGTTTTAAGAACAAAAAGGTATCTGGGGGATCATCCCCAGAAAAGTTTTAGAAATTTGACCCTAAAAACACACATGGTTTTAACTTGGTGTTGATACACTTCAAAATTTCAGACTATATTCTTAGGTAGGATTTCGATTTTGGTGAACTTATTTTAAAAAGGTTTTTAATAATAAAGTACCAAGTGTTAGATGGGGTTTGGGGGTCCTATCCCAAAAAAATTTCGGACATTTGATCCAAAAAAACAGGATTTAAACTTGTTTTGATACACCAAGTCCATATTTCAGGGAGGGCCCCTTCACTCACCCTTATACACGCCCCTGAATTACTCTGTGAGGGTTTGGGGTCTCTCCCAGAAAAAATTTTGAAAATTGGTCTCAAAAAGATGTGTTATACTATGTTCATTTTGAGGCATGTTTTTGGTTACACTTGAACAGAACAGTTTCTTGTAAACCATTTAAATTTCAAGGAAAAAGAAGGTAGAGCCCGTTTGAAACTCAAAGTAAGTTAACTTGGGTAATTCGTTAAACTCATACATAGTTTTAGTTAGTATTCAAGCCTGAAAGATGTTTATGGAAAGATAACATTAGAAAATATGTATCATAATAATTTGCTATTATTGCTCTTGAAGTTAAAATAAACATAGAATATTGGTGATTCATGAAAATCAGACTCAAATTTTTGTTTTTTATAACTTGTGATCAAAGAAATGTCTAGCAAATAATAAATCTTTATCTTTTAAACCCTAATACTCATTGTATGTTACTCAAGCTTGTTAGTTTTTGTATAATCTTTGTATTAATTATTCTTATTTCTATTGTCATAACTGTTTAAAGTAATATTTTTTCCCACCTTAAATAGTATTTAAGTAAAAAAACATCGCCAATGACGCCCCTTTTGAAGACACTCCGCCTCCCATCATTTTCCAAAAACAGAACTGATTCAATACTACCTTCAAATGAAGTTACTTGCTTCAAATGGAAATTTTTAAAGGGAAGCGAAATATTCCGATTTTTCCCACTTTGAAAATTAATTCCGCACAAAGTTGAGCAAACTACAAAATTTCAAAAAATCAGAATTCCGATAATCCATACCTCTAAAATAAGCGGATTTCTGCTAATTAATGGAAAAATCACATGCCTGTTTAACCAAATTTTACTGTACAATCCCCTGTAAATCTTATATTTTAGTTAAGATTTAAGATAGATTTTTTTTCTTAAATTTTTGACTACCAGTTATTTTTAATGCAATTATCAAAAAGACATAGGCCCTTGCCTTTTTTCTGTTCTCTATTGATATTTTGTGGATCTCTCTCTTTTATTTATCTCTCCTACTAAAAATAACCAAGCAATTTTAGGAACCAAATATTATAAATTTCTCCAAGAACTGCAAACTTTTTGAAATGTAGTTTTATTGATGACAACAATAAAAATTAGAAAATATTTGAATATTTGGCATCTTAAACATCTCAGAAATTTTCAACAGGACTGATAGTGGAATTAAGTGCAAGTTTCTTTTAAATATTTTTTTAAGTATACTCAATTGGTATCTTAAAATTAAATAACTTCCTTTCTTTTTTTACAGGATTACTTTGACCGCAAGAAAGCTGAGAAGAAGACAGCTGTGATTGAAGAAAGTGATGAAGATGACTAATGTGAAAAACTAGTATTAAACTGTATTTCTGTAAATATGATATATGAACTTGTGTTTACTTTCAATAGTAAATAGCCCTGGTATCTCTTTTTGTATTAAAAAATTAAAGACAATTGGTGTCTTGTTGGTCTAGTTTAGCTAATAAGTTGCAAAACTCTGGGATGTAAAAATTTGAACTTGCATATTATCCTGCCGACTGTCCAGTGACTGTCAAATTTAAAGGTACAGCTATAGAAAAGTCAACAGGCTGATAACATTTTTGGATTCAGTGGCATGGTCGATGGTATAATATATAAGAACCAAATTATTTATAATCAAAATAGCAGCTGATGAGTGACTTACTGAATTATAGTAGCTTAACCCCCCCATCATTGGAGTTTCATAATTAATTCAAAATAAACTTTATTGAATAAATTAAAAACTAGTAATATTCTCTTTTCACTTTATTGAATAGAGATAAACTTCTGGGTCTTGAATATTTTTCTGAAAATTGATTCTGATGATTTTTACATTACCTAGTGTTGCAAAATGCATTATAAATCAATCATAAGAAAGAATTTGTTAAGTTTTTCGGGGAAGTAATCTCTCTATGGCAATTTTTGAATTTCCACTACTTCTCAAATTCTCAAAAGTCTATGAGTAATGTGTTTCACTTTTTATATATTTTGTCGAGATTGGAAAAAGTGAAAGTGGCATGCCTCAATTTTGAATTTAATTGAGGTAAAATCATTTTCTGATGTACAATTATTGTTATTCATATAAATAAAAGTTTTTCTAAAATTCTTAAGATGGCAGTTTATTAAAAGTGCTCTCCATCTAATTATATTTTTACAGGTTGTTATTTTTCTAAAAGATGATTTTATATAGCTTAAAACAACGGTTCTCAAACTTTCTATCGTCACGGACCCCTTTATGTAGCAGTCAGACGTCGCGGACCCCCAACATTCAGGGGTGGAAAATCTGCGCCAACTGCGCCGAAATTGGTTACCTGCGCCAACTGCGCCAAAAATGGGCAAAAATTTTGCCAAAACGTCCGAAAAGTCGCGTTATCAGAAAACAGGCATCTATTGGATGTGACATCACAGCGCATGAAAACCATTGTGTTTACTGTTTTCACGTGATCAGAAATCGGGCTTCTATTGGATAGGACCTCACAGTGCATGATTTGAGATTCGTAAGTGTTTTCGCACCCAAACAAAAAACGAAGTTTCGAAAATTTATATCTCCGAAACTAGGCTACAAAAATACTTGTTGTAAAAATCATTCTTCATGATTTTTTATCTACTATTTTAATAAAATTTAATCTCAAAACGCGAGAATACCTCATTCCATCTCTTTTTCCCCAGATATTGGAGGGTTTTTTTGCTAATTTTCACCCTTGAACCCCACTTGCAACCCCCTAACTAATACCAATTTTTATTTGTCTTGATGTACCCTATCCCCCTAGAAGGAAAAACTTATCTGAAACACCCTGTATACATAGAAATAATGCCCTATTATGCATGACATTTTGTTAGTTCTATGTAAAAGCATGTTTTATGAATACTTTTCTTACAGCCACTGCTGAAGACCTCTTTGGGGAGGATCTAGATATCAGTTCTGATGAAGAAGGCAGAGGAAAAAGTGAGGAAGCAGCAACGAATGGTGACATAGGAACACCTAGAGAAACTAATGAGGTTAGTGATTATTGTTTAAATTTTTGTGAGAAAGCACAATATCACTCTATCATAATAGAAAGTGAATTTACTCATGAATTGTTGAGTCTATTCTGAGTTAAATTTTTAGGAAACTATAAAACTTATTGTGGAACTAATGCATGTTTTTGCAAAAACATGTTTTCACATATACTGTGAAAAAATGCTATATTTTTTCATTAATAATTTTGCTATCGGGTTTGGAGTTTAAATACACATAGAATATTGATGATTCATGGAAAATCGGAAAATTTTTATTTGATATATTTGGAGTCATAATAATAATTTACTAAACACTAAAATCATATAAATATTGCTTTACTATAGATAAAATTAGAGAATTATTTCCCCTATAACTAGGACTTTTGATATTGACTTTTTATGTTTGTAATCAGGAGCAGGAAGAACAAGAGGAACCCATTCCAGAAACAAAAATTGAATTGGAAATTCCCAGAATTTCTGCTAATCTTGGCAAGGAACTTCATTTTGTCAAGCTACCCAATTTTTTGAGTGTTGATACTAGGCCCTATGATCCTGCTTGGTATGAAGATGAAGTTGATGAAGATGAGGTGTTGGATGAAGAAGGTAGAGCCCGTTTGAAACTCAAAGTAAGTTAACTTGGGTAATTCGTTAAACTCATACATAGTTTTAGTTAGTATTCAAGCCTGAAAGATGTTTATGGAAAGATAACATTAGAAAATATGTATCATAATAATTTGCTATTATTGCTCTTGAAGTTAAAATAAACATAGAATATTGGTGATTCATGAAAATCAGACTCAAATTTTTGTTTTTTATAACTTGTGATCAAAGAAATGTCTAGCAAATAATAAATCTTTATCTTTTAAACCCTAATACTCATTGTATGTTACTCAAGCTTGTTGGTTTTTGTATAATCTTTGTATTAATTATTCTTATTTCTATTGTCATAACTGTTTAAAGTAATATTTTTTCCCACCTTAAATAGTATTTAAGTAATATTTTTTTCTTACCCTTAAAATGTTTAATGAAGCATTAAATGCTAATTTACTTAGTTACTAGGGTGTCTTAATGCTCTTTTTGGTGACTTGACTCATACTTATAAGCAATATTTGGATTCAAGTTTGTTTTCTTAAAGGGAATTATAATAATTCACTTATTCAATTGCTTATATTTAGCCTATTTACTTAACTTACCAGTCAATATTTAAATAAAATAAAGATAAGCATTGTGGATTATATTTTACTTTATAGTGCAGTAGCTGAAATGGTTTTTGATGACTACTGTATATTTATACTTAAGCAATATTTACCTTTTAGTTAATTGTTGGATTTGGGATATTTAAAGGCGAAAATTTCATTTGTGTCTAGGTAGAAAATACAATCAGATGGCGTAAAGTCTATGATGACGATGGAAACATGCAAAGAGAAAGTAATGCTAGAATTATCAAGTGGTCTGATGGAAGGTAAATTTACAACTTAATGATGAATAATTACTATTTTATGTAGATTTATATAGAAGTTCATAAATTTAAAAAATAATTCCTAGTGATTCTTTTGATTTACGGTTTATTTGATTTTTCCAGCTTGTCACTGCATTTAGGGTTTGAAATTTTTGACATTTATCGCCAGCAGTTGATGGTTGGTGACCATAATCATGTATTTATTCGACAAGGTACTGGCTTGCAGGGTCAAGCTGTGTTTCGGACTAAACTTACATTTAGGTAAGTGTATCAAATCTTGTTAATTGCATTTTTCAGTTGTTTAATCTATGTTACTTTTGATATGTTTTAGAATTTTTTATTAAGAAAGAAGAATTTCTTCAGGCACTCAATTTTTTTTGTTAGAAGGAATTGTAGGCCTGTGTGATCAAGATTTGAATTGATTAATAGAAGGGAATAACTCTTGTTTCATAACATTAACCAGTGTCTTAATTAACTTTCAGGCCCCATTCTACTGACAGCTTCACTCACAGAAAGATGACTCTGTCCTTGGCTGACAGAAATCAAAAGACACAGAAGATCAGAGTTTTGCCCAATGTTGGCAAAGATCCTGAAGCTCATAGATGGGAGATGATCAAAGTAAGTTTTTATTGCTTTGTGAATCTTTTTACTTGTTCTTTATTGTATTAAACTTCTAAAAGTTTCTGAAAACAAAAATGAAGACAAAACTGTTAGGGCTGACAGAGGTGTAGCCAAAATGAGGGATTTGGGGACATCCCCCTTTGAAAGTCCAAAAATTTCCTTTTTTGACCATAGATAAGGACTAAATTTACCTCATATGCCCCCTTAATTCCAATATCACCTTAGGAAATTTTTTTCTGGTTACCCCACTGGGGTAGAATGAGAATGCTTTGAATAATCGTATCATGACCAACCCCTCAAAACCACCAATCTGATTTTTTGATCTTTTTCACATTAGTTCAATTTGAGAGTCCCTAAGTACTTCATGTGAATACTCCATGCCAGAGCCAACAATCACCGATCAAGCCAATTTCACTTGTATGTGGGGACGGCCGAAATTATTACTCTTAGTAAAAGTTAAATAAAACATTTAATAATGAAGACATTCACGTTACAAAACAGCACAAATCATAATTAATAATTGATAACGCATAAAATGCTTCCTTATTAACATTCAGAAACATCTTAGTATGTTCATTTTACAAATCGTCATTCTCGCACGAACGGGCGACTGGCGCGCTTTCTTGCCATCTTCTCTAGCGAGTGTGTTGAGAGTTTCCGCAGATGTTTGGCTAAGTACAGTGGCGCCTCTTGTGGTGGGGTGTTGGACACAGGGAATGCAGGCTCTACATGTATATAGAAACCTATTCTGGACCAAATTTGATTTTGTGTTTTCAAAAGCAGATCGGCAGTTTTGACAGTGTTAACAATAGGTTGTACCTTAATTAATTTCACTTCTCTTTCAGCAAGAAGAGGATAAACTTAAAGCTTCTATTCGTCGAGAGAGCAAACAAAGGAGGATGAAGGAAAAGTCCCACTCTAGAGGTTTAAGTACATCTTATCTTGAACCTGACAGGTATGATGAAGAAGATGATGGTGCTATTTCTCTGTCAGCCATTAAAAACCGATACAAAAAAGGAGCCTCTGCTTCTGCCTCAAAAGGTAAGCATGATTGAAATAAGTGTTCTGCAGTATCTTTTTTGTGCAGTAGATGATATGTTTTCTATGATGATTCAGTCCTAAGATTGTACAAAAACCTGGTTAGAGCAACCCCTTCTGGGACCAACAAAAAATCTTCATTTTAACAAAAGGACATTAAAAGAAATAAAATTATCTCTATGATTTAAGAATCTACTTTTTTATTGCTGATCATAGTTTAAAAAGGTTATTCTGTATATTGATTTCAGTTCTGGCTAATCCAATCTAATATTTATTTATTCAAACATCTTAAATAGCTCAGAACCTGTGATAATTAAGATTTGTTCATAGATTTTTTACATTATTAATCAAGATTTTTTAAACACCATTTTTTCAGCCATTTACTCTTCTGAGGAAGGATCAGATGACGAGGATAAGGAAAAAAGATTGGAACAAGCCAAAGAAGATGACCAAGATGATGACAGCGATTTGGTTAGTAGAGAAAAATCTTTCCAACCAGATGCATTAGACTTGTTCGATTCTTTGATTTATTTAAAGAAAATGTAAAATTTTCAAGGAGTAATTTATTTATAATAAGTAAAAATGTTCAACTGCCAACAAAAAGGGGCAATACTTTAAAAATATTTACAATTTACTCCGAAATTTTCTTTTAAATTTGAAGGAGAACGGTTTTCTTTTGTTTTGACTTAGCCAACATGCCTGATTAATTTGTAAGACTTGAGTCATAAAACCAGGAGAAAAGAAGTATAAAGCCAAATGATAGCCACATAGATTTTGCACACAACATTTTTTCAGCGTTAATAAATTACTATCACCTTTGAAATTGAGTGGAACAGTTAGTTTCCATAACAATTGCAACAATATTGTAAGAAGTCAAAAGTTTTTCTCCTACCGGTAATGACTATACTAAATATTTCACTGCCTTCTCTCAAATAATATATAATATTTATTTTCTATTAGTGATACACATTCTTTTGTTAAAATATGCTATCTTCTGGCTTAGTTCTAATAAGTTTGCTAGTGTTACTGTTTAGTGACTGCAGCAGGAAATTCCCCTAGAAAAATGCTGCTTGAAGGAAATTCCAATCTTTAAATACCCAGTTTTTAAGACTTTTAACTTTTAGGATTTTAACTTTTAATTTAAATGTTTTTTAAATTTTAATAGTTTTGGCTTTTAATGTAACATGTATTACAAATTTTATATAGCTTAAAATATTAAATATTTACTGTACCCTATTTACTGTATTTTAACCAAGCATGTGATTGCTCAAGAAAGAAATTATCTGAAAATTTTTAGAAGCGTCTATATTAGTAACAGTGGTATAAAAATTTATTTCGGAACGGGCCCCACTTCCTAAGCCACTTCCCATACAATAGGTTCTATTTAGCTTTTTAATGCTTTTTAGATAGGATTCTCATCTCACTAAACTCAATCTAAAAGGAATTGTGAATACTCGAGTTACAAATTCCAAAGGGGGTTAGGGGGTCCTCCCCCAGAGATTTTTTGAAAATTGACCCTAAAAAACAGGGTTTTAACTCGTTTTGGTACACATAATGTTCGCTCCAGACCTCCTAGAAATTTTCAGTTTGAGCAAGATAAAAAAAATATCGCCAATGACGCGGCCCCTTTTGACGCCACTCCGCCTCCCATAATTTTCCAAAAACAGAACTGATTCAATAGTACCTTCAAATGACGTTACTTGCTTCAAATGGAAATTTTTAAAGGGAAGCGAAATATTCCGATTTTTCCCACTTTGAAAATTAATTCCGCACAAAGTTGAGCAAACTACAAAATTTCAAAAAATCAGAATTCCGATAATCCATACCTCTAAAATAAGCGGATTTCTGCTAATTAATGGAAAAATCACATGCCTGTTTAACCAAATTTTACTGTACAATCCCCTGTAAATCTTATATTTTAGTTAAGATTTAAGATAAAGATTTTTTTTTTTATTTTTGAATACCAGTTTTTTTAATGCAATTATCAAAAAGACATAGGCCCTTGCCTTTTTTCTGTTCTCTATTGATATTTTGTGGATCTCTCTCTTTTATTTATCTCTCCTACTAAAAATAACCAAGCAATTTTAAGAACCAAATATTATAAATTTCTCCAAGAACTGCAAACTTTTTGAAATGTAGTATTATTGATGACAACAATAAAAATTAGAAAATATTTGAATATTCGGCATCTTAAACATCTCAGAAATTTTCAACAGGACTGATAGTGGAATTAAGTGCAAGTTTCTTTTAAATATTTTTTTAAGTACTCAATTGGTATCTTAAAATAAAATAACTTCCTTTCTTTTTTTACAGGATTACTTTGACCGCAAGAAAGCTGAGAAGAAGACAGCTGTGATTGAAGAAAGTGATGAAGATGACTAAAGTGAAAAACTAGTATTAAACTGTATTCCTGTAAATATGATATATGAACTTGTGTTTACTTTTAATAGTAAATAGCCCTGGTATCTCTTTTTGTATTAAAAAATTAAAGACAATTGGTGTCTTGTGTTGGTCTAGTTTAGCTAATAAGTTGCAAAACTCTGGGATGTAAAAATTTGAACTTGCATATTATCCTGCCGACTGTCCAGTGACTGTCAAATTTAAAGGTACAGCCATAGAAAAGTCAACTGGCTGATAACATTTTTGGATTCAGTGGCATGGTCGATGGTATAATATATAAGAACCAAATTATTTATAATCTAAATAGCAGCTGATGAGTGACTTACTGAATTATAGTAGCTTAACCCCCCATCATTGGAGTTTCATAATTAATTCAAAATAAACTTAATTGAATAAATTAAAAACTAGTAATATTCTCTTTTCACTTTATTGAATAGAGATAAACCTCTGGGTCTTGAATATTTTTCTGAAGATTGATTCTGATGATTTTTACATTACCTAGTGTTGCAAAATGCATTATAAATCAATCATAAGAAAGAATTTGTTAAGTTTTTCGGGGAAGTAATCTCTCTATGGCAATTTTTGAATTTCCACTACTTCTCAAATTCTCAAAAGTCTATGAGTAATGTGTTTCACTTTTTATATTTTTTGTCGAGATTGGAAAAAGTGAAAGTGGCATGCCTCAATTTTGAATTTAATTGAGGTAAAATCATTTTCTGATGTACAATTATTGTTATTTATATAAATAAAAGTTTTTCTAAAATTCTTAAGATGGCAGTTTATTAAAAGTGCTCTCCATCTAATTATATTTTTAGAGGGTGTTATTTTTCTAAAAGATGATTTTTAGGGTTCTTTCTTCAAATATTACTATCTTTTTGTTTAAATTTAAAATAAAAGAGTTATTAAAATTTGAGAAACTTTTTGTACTAGTTTAAATTTTTTATTTTGTTAAACTATCAAGTCAATCCTCGGATGATTAACTCTTAGTCTCAAGTTTTGATCAAGGATTTATACCATTAATTACTCCTTTGCAATGTTAAGTTTGACAATCAATAACTCCAAAGTTTCTTGTTGGGTTTCTAGAGACCTTTGCAAACTCTGTGATGGAGCCCAAAGTTTCTAAAATATATATGTCAAACCTAATGTTTGAGAATCAGTTTCGTTACCCCTGTCAACCGCCTTAATATTCGGGCATTCCAGACATGGGCATTGCCTAAAAATCCGCCTATGGTTCCAGACCATCACAAACCATACTTCCTGGTTAGTAACTGGCTATGTCAAAGGGTTGTATTTTGAGAGTGGTGAAATGGGAGATTTCCCTTATACTCCAAATTAATTATCACTTATTTGTATCCTCCGCACCAGTGTTGCCAGACAGTTTGACGAAAAAGTCGCGGATCAAAGCTCTAAAAGTAGCGGATTTGAAATTTTTGGAGCCCAAATTTTATTTCAGTGTTAATATTGAGGTTAAACACACTTTTAACATTGTTAATGAACTATTATTACATACTCTAGAACAGGGGTTCCCAACCGGTGGTACGCGTACCACTGGTGGTACGCGGGAACCTTTCAGGTGGTACGCGTGAGTCAAAGCTCTAAAAGAAAATTTTTTCGATTTTACAGAAGATAGTTCCATGAAAGATTATTTTAAAGAGAAATCTTAAAATTAACTTCTGGATCGGATGAAAAAACCGAGTACTCTTTCTTTGATCTTCCGGCGAGCTCTGCTATTTTTGATGCCATTTGTTACGAGTTACTTGTGTGAGAGTGGATTTTCTGAACTCTTGTACATAAAAAATAAACATAGAATCAGAGTAAGTGTTTAAGAGGACTTAAGTGTGAAGATAAGTTCCATTACTCCGAACGTTGATATTTTAATCACTGGCAAACAACAACAAATTTCGCATTAAAGACAACAAAAGTATATTTTGCTGAGTTTTTACTGATTTTTTATTTGTAGGTTTTTAGACCTTTGGGTATAATAAATAAAAAATACCAAAAAAAATGGAAAAAATGAAAAAAAAATGGAAAATGGAAAAAAATGAAAATGGTACCATTTTCATCTTTTCTCCTTTATTACAAGCAAGTTATAAATAAATAAACAAATATCTAACCATTAAATATGAAGTTTTCTCAGGAATTTAATTCAAAAAGCCTTTGAACACTTTTAGAAGAGTTAATATTATACGTCTATTAAAATATTTAGGCCTGGTGGTACGCCAAAATTTCTCAAAAAGTCAAGTGGTACGCAGGTGCAAAAAGGTTGGGAACCCCTGCTCTAGAACTTAAAAAAAAATAATCCTTTAATTTTTAAAGCTATTTTGACTTGAATAAAGCTAATTTTCCAGATTCTATTTTAAAAAATGATACTTTTAGCATAAAATATCATTAAAACATTTTAGATTTCAATTAGTTAGATACATTGTTAAAATCAAAAAACGAATTAGTTGAAAGTAATTCATCTATTGCTATTCGAAAAGGAACTCTTGCATAACATAAATATTTCATTATACTAAAAACCTTATAAGGATATGATCAATACTCGTTTCATAAATCTCTCGCATATCGGAAAATTTTTGCCCTTATCGTTATTATTTTTATACCCTACCCTCTTTCTTCTCTTCCAACTCCCTTATTTGTCCCTATAAAATGTCCAGGGCTTCGAGGCGAGGGTTGAAAAGGAGTTGGAAGAGTATTACTTATGAAGATGAATTACTTATGACTCACCTTTCTGCACTAGAAGTGGGCATTTCTAATTATCATGTCAATTTTTTCAAAACACAAAATTCGCAGATTAAAAATGCTGTAGCCCAGATTTAATTTTTAAGCAGCCCAAAAGTAGCCTGTCGCCCAAAACGAAATTTTTGTCGCAAAGGACCTACAAAAGGAGCCCAATCCGCTACTTATAGCCCAATCTGGCAACACTGCTCCGCACAGGGGTGTAACTAAAGGGGAAATTTTCTTCCTTAGACCAATTGATACTCCCTCAAAATATCAACGTCCCTCTCTGAATTTTTTTTCTGGCTATTTTACTGCCTCAACAAACACATTCGATACATAATGCTAGGGGTTTTTCTATGAGGAGCTTACTATCTGGACTGCTGTGAGACTGGTTTCAAGTCAAAGAAGACTTGCTTACTCCGAAGAGCTACTTTCACTCATATTATCATTGAGAGATTATATGCGGATTGTATAAACCTGGATCAAGGTTCATCAGAGGACAAGATTCAGACATTATCAACCAGCTTCGACTATCCTCCGATCGTTCCATCTGATGGATTGAGTGCAAGACCACTTCTGATTGGACCTCGATTGAAAAGGATTTTTAATTAAAAAGGAAAATTTTAAACTTAGATTAGCCATATACCAAATATTTAATACCTTGTTTACGAACTATTAGTGCCATCTATCGAAACAAGTACAAACTCTAAATGTTCTGCATGGAATGATTTCACAGAAAGTAATCCTTTTTATCATATGATAATTAACCATTATTTTGATAATTAAACCAGATTTATGCAATATAATTTGTAGAGATCTAACTTATATGTCCATTTTTGCTTGCATTGCAATTTATCCTTGGTCTGATGCACCAAAATCGGGGGTTAGATCATTTAGGCCTGACGAGAGGGGAGGGGCGAGGGGGTACGATTCCCCCGGGCCTGTAGGGGGCCCAAGAGGGATATATTTTGAATATTTTGGAAATTAATTTGTTCACATAAAGGTCCAAAAATGAGTAGTTCATCAGTAGTAAATGATGACTCCCAGTTTTATAATAATAATCTTTATTAACACACACAATAGGACATAAAACACAATCAAAAAATATATTAATCGCCAAGGGGAAAGAACCCGTACAGGCGAAAGATATGTTACTAAATAAATTGAAATTAAATATAATGAACACAAAAAACAACAACAAAAGCCTAGGCATTTTCAAACAAATAAATAGAATTATACATATTTGAAGAAAATAAAATGAAATGGCACAGCGAGTACATAAATAAAAACTTTGCTTCTCTTTTAAGAAACGAGAAAAAAACATCTAAATTTTCAATTTCAATTATGAATTTAAATAAAGAGCGTTTTCTAGGGACATATTTTCAAAAATTTTCTGGGGGGACCCCCAGACCCCCTTTATTGCTTGTTACTCATCGTATTATCAAAAGGAAACGACATTTTAAAGTTGAGAGAAATTCAGATCTTGTCTAGAAATATTCAAAAAATTTTATTAAGCCTATGAATGCATGGGTGGGGGTACTTCAGAAAATTTTTGTTTTGGTTTTGGGGGGGGCTAAGAATTTTCGTAATCCAATTGAATCTTCTTGTTAATGTTAATACGGAAAAGGAGTGAAATATCCTGCTCCAACTTCGAAAACGGGGGTCTGGGGGTCCTCCCCCAGAAAATTTTTGGAAATTTAAGTCAAAACCCCCAATTTTTCAACTCCTTTTGGTACGCTTCACCTGAATTTCGGATATAGATTTTTTGAGTTTTGACACAAACTTAGTAAAATGAAGTTGTAAAACAGAGTTACAAAAGTGCCAAGGGGGTCTGGGGGCTTCCCCCAGAAAATTTTTTAAAATTTGACCTTAAAATAACAGGGTTTTAACTCATTTTGGTACATAAAATGTCATATTATATAGAGTAAAACTTTTCATTTTGGGGGGGGGGCTTGAGCCCCCTAGCCCCCCCCCTGGATCCGCTAGTGCTCGGCGGCCCTGGTTAGATTTGAAGCTTGGACCAGTGGCTTATGTGCCTGATTCTCCTGAACTTCAACTGGTGCAGGTCAATAACAATTCATGATAGTCAATACAAATGTTTTTCTTCTGTTACAGGGTTTGATTTAAATTTTCAATTTTTCTTGAATAACTTTGTTTTTGTGTACAATTTCTTAAGCTTTGAAGTAGCCAGACAATACTTTCTAAAAAAATTTATTTATCCAAAAAAAAATTTTTTTCTGGTTGAGAAAATACAAATTTTTCTGATTTTTACTCTCAAACTGACCAAAAACGTGTTTTTTTAACAAAGAAAAAACATGTTTTATTAGGTTTTTTACCCATGACACAGAAATACTTGAACAGAAAACCAGGGATGCAGAAAATGTATAAGGATTTAAAATTTCCCCCAAAATGAAATTTCATTAAAAAAATAGTCTATTCAATTATTAAACTTCTTTCAGTAATCAATAAATGTAAATGATTTAATTTTATTACACTTATAATCTTAGCTCGAAAATGCCCCTTTTCTTAAAAAATGTGAAAAATTGTCTACTATTCTCAAATTTGAGCTCTCTACCTGTAAATTTCTCCTTAATTAACTCAACTTTTTCATTAAGAACATCAATGTGATTAAACAAGAATACTATTTTTTGTGAAAATTGCCCATCCTGATCCTACTACGGATGTTTTTTTTGCATACCAATCGAAAAGCCAACATTCAGGTATTAACATAGAATATTAGGTTTTTTAGTGCAGATCCGTAGTTTTCCCACTCTTTATCTAACTCTGCTGTTTTCACCAGATTTCCGTTAAAATTGGTGGTTATGATTTAGTCACTACTTTGGATTTTTTAGTTTTTCTAATTTGGGGAAAAATTTCCCCAGAGCGGCTTGAATTTCCTCCAACATCGTTCGGATATTCTGCACTTCTGCAGAAAACAAAATAAAATTAATTTTTAATTTGAAATTGGATTAGCAAAGCTATACTTTCTAAATACAGTGCAAACAGTATATGTCCTTTCAAATGATTTTCGTAAGTTTTCATCACAGAACATGGTTGGTTTGTACAAAAGTTTAAAGAGTAAAATTAAGACCTTTTAAGGACTTTCAAAGGGATTTTTAAGAAGTTTTAAGGTTCTACTTAGGTAAGGATAAACAGGATGTCGGAATTCTTGTATCGTAGCATTAAAGTCTTAAAAATTCGTCAATCAAGTGATAAATACTATTAAATTATGTTATGTTTCCTAATTAAGTTTTAAGAGTAGTTTAAACTGATATTAGCTTTTCGCAGCTTTAAATTTGGCCCTCTACAATCTCGGCGACAAAAAAAAACAGTTTATGGTAACCCTATGGGCTATACCCGCCAAGGAATCCCTGAACCTGTGTGGCACACTCGGTGAGATTTTCTTGGCACCAAAGCTAGGGACCTCATTTGAAACCTTTTAATCTTGAAATTATTGCCGAAAATTATATTTGATGGAAGCAAGCACAAGAAAATTATACCGTTTCTGCTTAAAAATAAGCACTTTTAATGATTCATGCTTTGATGATCATGTAAGCCCTTAGTAAGCACTGTACAAACCCCTTTACCAAAGATGTGCCAGAATTTAAAAAATTCAAATATCTAGAAACAAGACTACCAAAATAACTAAATACTGGTGCAATAAATAAATATTTTCATAAAATTTATGTAAATACAACATAAAATCATTTATTTATTTATTTTATTAAGAAAGTGAATGTAAAATTTACTCAAATCTTTCTGCTTTGTGACATCCATCATATCATTAAGCTCATTCTCCCTTCGCTCTCTCTCCTCTTCTTCTTCCATCTCCTGCATTTTCTTCTTATAAGAAGCAGTTACAAAAGATTCCTTTTCTTTGAATTTATCACCTTCTTCCTCTCTCTTTTCTATTCTTCTTTTATCTATTCTTCTTTCTCGATTTTTCTTTCGCTTGTCCGCAGCTTTTAGAAGAGAGTCAATATAGCGAGATGGTTTTTCCGTAGTTTTGGGGGCAAGTTTCGCCTTCTCTTGCGCTTTCATGTCATCATAAATTTCGTCATATTCGTAGATTGAAGGATCTTCGCTTTTTTCAGCTTCTATTAGAGGTTTTTGGGGAATTTTGGGCATTTTCTTCTTAGGCTCATCGTCGCTGTCCGAGTCAAAGATGGCTCTTCCTCTTGTCTTAGAATGTCTTGTCTCCATGATGTTTGAACGCTGTTTGTTTTTAAATAACACGTGGAAAAGATGAATGAAT
>JANDEH010000104.1:0-82669 GCA_024610705.1 Tetragnatha versicolor
AATGGCTGAAATAAATTGTTTTTTTCTTAACAGATGCTATATTTTATAATAAACTAGCTGGGTGGAGATTTAATTTTTAAATATTTATTAACCATAAAAAATATCCCAAAATTACAAAACATATGCCCATTTAGAACCTGTGATACAGGATTTTAATTAACTTTTCTGTCATTTCATTTTAGAAAAAAGAAATCAGGGCTTTAACAGGTGTTTTTTTCTGTTCACTACAATAAGATCATCTTTTGATTTACATTTTCGGAGAGAACAATGCTATTCCATGAAATGTTTTAGTTGAAATAATTAAAATTTAGTTTAATTATAATTAGACTTATATCTAAAAAACTTGTTATTTTGCATTATAGTTTTGTAACAATGGGATGAACACAACATCTCTTTTGGCGAATAAATTTCACGAATCAAATTTATTTAGTTCATCGATAAGAGATGGCGCTGTGAAATCCCCACTGAAAAATAAATTGTTTAGCGAGAACAAATAGCATATTTTACTGTGCTATTTTTGAAATGTGTAGTAATTAGGAAATAAATTATATTAGGCTCCAATATTACATGACGATTTACAAGAAAAAATTATTTTAAAAAGTTTTCAAAAAACTTTCAGGACAACTTGGTTTTTCAAATATCATTGTTATGTATAATTTGCGTCTCGTCTATGTAAATTTTTCTTTAGAATTTTTAAATAATTTAAAAATTCTAAAGAAAAATTTCCATAGCCATATATCTCTTTTGGCGAATAAATTTCACGAATCAAATTTATTTAGTTCATCGATAAGAGATGGCGCTGTGAAATCCCCACTGAAAAATAAATTGTTTAGCGAGAACAAATAGCATATTTTACTGTGCTATTTTTGAAATGTGTAGTAATTAGGAAATAAATTATATTAGGCTCCAATATTACATGACGATTTACAAGAAAAAATTATTTTAAAAAGTTTTCAAAAAACTTTCAGGACAACTTGGTTTTTCAAATATCATTGTTATGTATAATTTGCGTCTCGTCTATGTAAATTTTTCTTTAGAATTTTTAAATAATTTAAAAATTCTAAAGAAAAATTTCCATAGCCATATAAAGTTTTTTTGTTTAGCAAGATATTCAAGTCTCCATCTATCGGGAAAAATTGATTCCAGACAAGATTGAAAGCGACCAAGTGTTTTATTTGATCAAGAAAACTTTGGTGTAAGGATCCAATTGAGAAAAATATTCACTGGTGCTAGCTTATATAAAACGTGCCATCTTTAAATTAGAAAAAATACTTTTATAATTAATGGCGATTTTACAAATGTGCTTTGGTAATGAACAGTGGATAAAAGGGGGTAGGTGCACGTTTCTAATTCCCTATCTTCGTAATGTTAAAAAGGATGATTTTTAAAAAATCTACTAAATTTAAGTTCCCAAATTTTTTTCTCTGAACTGTATTACATACTTTAACATGAGCTTTTATGTCTGGTTATTTTTTTTAAATATTATCTGAATGAGTTTTTTCTCAAAAAGACTGACTTCAGTTTAAAAGACTTTTTTGAGAAACCCCTATGTTAAAGTATGTAACATAGCGCCATTAATAATGATAACAAGTTGTTTGCTGTAGATTTTGAGAAAATGTTCCTTTTATGGTAAAAAATTCAGTTTTGAGAAAAAATGGGAATTTAGTTAGAATCTTGCATATTAGCAGTGCATTAATTATTTCTGTAAAAAATAATTACTTCTAATCCACGTAGAGTAATAATTTTGGTATAGCGTAAAATGTAAAAATTGAAAAATGTGGTCAAAAGTTGTGCCCCTTAAAAAAAGATGTATGATGAGAATATACCCTCAAAATGTGAAGCATGAAAATCTAGACAATGAAAAAAAAACATTTTATTTTTCCAGGAAAAGACAATTTGTATGAAGAATCATTCATCAAAATCAATCAAACCATAAAACTCTAACAGAGATCTGATGTAGAGAAATTTTGTAAATTTTCTCAGGCGTCTTCTTATTTTCGGTACCCGCAATTTATTCCTCCGGTATGTCAGGTAATTTTCCATGAGAGATTGATCTATTCGCTCGTAGACGACGTCGAGGTTGTCGTGTATGTCCTTAAAGACCCCGACCAACGCTACCATATTATAGTAAGTGTCCTCACGTTCCTTCTTTGACTCTCTATTCTTCTTCTTAGCTTCTTGGTAAACGGGAAGTAAGCCCATGAAAAATCGGTCGAATTTTTCCAAATAGATTTTTGTTTCGGGATCGTAGGTCAAAAGGTCCACATTATCCGCCATATAAGTGTAGAAGCCGTTTTCCGAAACAGCTATCGGTAGCACACCCATCGCAATTTTAAAATTTATCGAATAACCGAGACTGGTTCGACAATAAGGACAATTTGCTTTTTCTTGCAACCATCGAGAAATGCAGTCCTCATGAAAAGCGTGACTGCAAGCTTTTAGACTAATAACCTTTTGTACTAACTCCGAGAGGCATATTCCACACTCGTCGTCGTTCATTCCGAATCGACAATATTTTTCTTCTCTTTACTTTAAAAAAAGTTGGCGCTCGGCAAAACAAACTATGCCTCTTCCCGTTTCACAAGGAAAGATTTTTTTTATCGGTTCGGGAGCGCGTCTGTCGATTTCTTGATGCGATATACTTTTTTCTTTAGTTTCTTAAAAGTTTTCATTCAGTGCAAAAATTTAGAATGTTTTTTTATATTATTTTTTTCATTGATAACGCGCCTACAAAATGGAATCGTCACTTATTTTCTCATCTTGGAGCCATTCAATGAAAGGTTTAGCTTTTTCCTGAATTTCTCGAGTTACGTTTTGAAACCAAAAAATTAAAGTTTCTTTCTCCAAAATAGAAGTTTCATAAAGTAGTTTCAAAATTTGCGGGACTTTAGACACATTTTTGTGAATAATTTCCTCCAATAAATTTAGTTGAGATTGCTCGTTCAAATAAGTAAATTCTCTAAACACACATTGATATTTTCTTATATCTTGAATAATTTGCTCCCCTAACAACAACTCGCACAATATCGGAATTGCACGTTCTGTAATTTGGATTCTCCTAGCTTGATAAAACAATTCACGGCCTTTTATAGAATCTTTGGTTTTTTCAACCAATATACGAAATACATCTAATCGTTCGTCAAGCAAATACTCGTCCTCCATTCTTCGATACCAGCTATTCTCTGCTAGGTTTTATATCTAACAGTAGGCTTTTTATAGGGGGATTTTTAAAAAAAAACTTTTTTTGAATAAAAAAAATTTCATTTGAAGCCATTTTGAAATTATCAATTTTGACTTGCACATGCTTTTAAAAAAATTTCATTTGAAGCCATTCACGTTCAATTTGATGCGCAAATTGATAAAAAAATTTCATTTGAAGCCATTTTGAAATTATCAATTTGATGCGCAAATTGATAAAAAAATTTCATTTGAAGCCATTTTGAAATTATCAATTTGATGCGCAAATTGATAAAAAAATTTCATTTGAAGCCATTTTGAAATTATCATTTTTGACTTGCACATGCTTTTAAAAAAATTTCATTTGAAGCCATTCACGTTCAATTTGATGCGCAAATTGATAAAAAAATTTCATTTTTTCACGTTCACTCGCAAATTGGAAATGTAACATGAAGTTGAAAAAAATTATATTTCAGATTTAGAATAAGAACGTAGCCAGATAAAGTTTTTTTTTTACAAGAATTTTTTGGAGAACCCTAACTTTTTCCAGGTTTTCTACAAAAGGCCCCTTCTTACAGAAAACTTCTACCTTTAGGCCTCCAAAATAATTCCATGGGGTTAAAAAAAGATGTATGATATAAATGACGAGAATATAGAAATATACCCTATAGATTCAAATGGTAAAGAATACTATTATTTAGATTCTGATAACAATCCAAAATTTGCAAAGGACGAAGATGGAAATCAGTATTATGCAAATATAGGTTATCCTATGAAGGATGGTAAACAAATTTACGCTTTTGATAAATATAACAATGAAATTTATTTTTCAAATTCTGGTGATGAATTTTATGCACTAAATTCTGATGGTTCTGAAAGGTATGCTGTCCGTTATTATGATCTGTATGCTAAAAAACAGGGTGATGAAGTTTACCCGAAAGATATCAAATATTACGCAAGTGACGTGACTGGTAAGGAATTATATGCTAAAAAAAAGAATGATGACGAATATTATTTAACCAATTTATATGCAAAAGATGATAATTCCAATGAAATCTATGCCAAATTTTCAAATGGTGACGAATATTACTTAACTGATTCCAAAAATAATGAAATTTACGCAAAAGATATAGATGGTAATGAAAGCTATGCTAAAAAACATAATGGGGAATGTTTTTATGCCAAAGAAAATAACAAAGAAGTATATGCCAAACAAGATTTACATGAATTTTACATTAAACGAGGCGAGGACATTTACGCTACCATAGATGGAAAAATTGAATATTATGCTAAAACCTTTAACGATGATGAAATATATGCTACTGATAGTAAAGGAGGTGAAAAATATGCAAGAAATATTTCGACCAAAGTTGAAATATATGCGAAAAGTAAAGGATCAGAGTTTTACGCAAAAGACCCTTTAAATAATGAATATTATGCCTCGGATGGTAGACCCAAAATTGCGAAAGATGATAAAAATCAACCATTTTATGCGAAAACCTCATCGGGACTCACATATTATTTCGAAACCGTACCGGGTTACCTAAATAAGCAAAACGTTTTTGTATCACATAATTTCAAAGCATTTAAAAACAAATATCCTTTTGAGCCACCACCAAAATTATTTAAGCACCCGCCGGCTAAATTTTTTAAACATTTTCAAGATATTTTCAAGCCTGTTCCGGTCAAACCTTATTGCGCTCCAAAATCAAAACCTGTTATTTTAATTTTTATAATAATTGTTTTAATTTTTATCATCACATGTCTATTACTTAATGGACTCACTAGATTATGAGTACCGATCCCAAATTATTTTCATAAACTTAGATTACAATAGTGGTAAAAAATATCATGTACCTCGTCAAGTAGCAGCGGAATCAGGTAGTGGGTCGCAAAACCCGTTATTGAAGGAACAACAAGTCGAGCTTATTTGCAAAACTACCTTTAATTTCGTGTTAGATGGTACACATAAGGACAATGAGAAGGACTTGAATGCACCCATCGCATGTGTTTCTTTTTCGAGAAACTCCAACAAATTTGTTTTGGAAGATAAAAATGTAAGCTTAACTTTTCGAGGCTGACAGATCAAACAATATCTCATGTAGCGTGGGGCGTTTGTACGGATCTCGTACTAAAATTTTTTTAATTAAATCAGCAAATGGTGAATTGCCCACTTCAAAGTTTTTGCTGTAATCGCCACAGGAGAGTTCGTATAGCAGTGTTCCGAGTGTCCAAACGGTCGTTGATCTGGGGTAATGACACTTATCCTCTACCCATTCAGGTGGATGATAAAGGGGAGTTGCGATGAGTCTTCTATTCGAATCTTTAATAAATGAACTTAAACCAAAATCGATAATAGTTATTTTTCCACCATCATCAATAGTGAAATTTTCCAATTTGATGTCACTGTGAAATATTCCAGTTTCTTCAATTAGAATCACAATTTTTAAAATTTGTTTAAAAATTGATTTCACTTCTGTTTGTGAAAGTTCTTTTTTTTCATTTATATAACAGGTTAAGTCAGTACCAGAATACTTCATAATTAAAATGTGATAACTGTTTATTATGAAGTAATCTTCCAGGTGCACAACACCCTCTATTTTACTCAAATAAAGTAAAATTACGACTTCGAGAGAAATCCTGGGATAGTCGGGGTGCCTTCTTGTGTCTCTCTCGTGTACGAATTTAAAAACCACCTTATCGTTTGAAGCGTTGGATCCAAAACAAACGGTCGAAGTTGAACTTTTAAACGCAACATCACCAATCGAATATCCTCTTTTCAATAGTTTGGCTTTCACGTCAGGCTCCATGTCTGTAATAAATTACAGTGTTTCTTTATTGGAATTTGAAAACTGCAAGTTAAAACTAAATGTCCGCGATGTAAAGTTATTATTTGCCGCGTGGAGAAATTACCATGTTACTTCAAGTGTGTGTACAAAGTGTATGAAAAAATTGCATTTTGAATACAATTTTCAAATATGCTGTAAAAAATTTTTCTATTTTAAACCTTGTAAAAGTTATCTGGTTCAAAATATCGCTGTATCTACTCCCGATTTTTCATTTACTCCACCTAATTTGTCCACTAAATCTAATCAGGAATTCATAATGCTCCCAGACCCTATTTATTGGCAAATAGATTCCACTTTAGTTTATGATCGAATTTTAAATTTTCGAATGCCACTAAAGACCTGTTTTAAACAATATCTAAATGCTTCTTTGAATCATGGAAGTTTAGCTGTTAGATCGGAAGGTAAAAACACTTTCTTTCGAAAAATAGCTTTGGCAAAACGATCAGAATTAACATTGAGAGCAATGATTATTCCTGCACCATTTTTAAAACCGAATGAAATTATTATCCCTTATATTATGGACAAAAAATTACGTCTACTTGGAAAATGGTTAATTGTAAATCGAATGCCGTCTTTATTACCAGAGAACTTTGTCGGTTTAAAAGTAACTCAACTTTGGCATAACGATTGTTTTGGAATTCCGCTCGAAATTGCGGAAGTGATGAATGCAGATTTTGATGGTGATGAATGCAATGCTTATGTTGTAACAAGTTTTCAAGCTCAAGCTGAATGTGAAGTTATTCTTAATAGCGAGAATAACATTTCTAGTTTTACTACCGGTTTAAAATTATCACCTTGTCACGATATGTTAGTCACGTATTACCTTCACAAAGAAAAAATAAATCTACCCGTTAAACTAGCTTCTCTTAAAGATACATTTAAAGTTCTCTATGAATTATATGGATCTAAAAAATGTTTTGGTTACATTGATTATATGCGACAATACTACTTAAAAGCCACAGAAGAAGACTTTTTATTCACATTGTCTCTAAAGGATATAGTAGAACTCTTAAATTTTGGTAATTATTCTTTTGAAACTTTTGAGGAAAAAATAAAATCCATACGCGATAACTGTTTATTAATTCAAATTCGATCGGGTGCAAAAGGTTCACCGTTTCATTTATACCAAATGGTTGGAATGGTAGGTTATCAAAACATAGAATTAATTGAACCTTTTGCTAAACCTTTCATACAATCGTCTTTTTGGAAAGGTTTGACAAGCACTGAAATTATTATTCACACACAAGCCGGAACGGAAGCTGCATTTTCGGTGAAAGATGTTTGGAGGGACGGGTACCAATGGGTAAATTGTATTTATTGTTTGTATATGTATTGCGTAAATTATACTGGAGGAATAAATTTTATCACAAACGATATTTTAGAACTAATGTATTACAAAGATTTAATGAGACCTTCAACTTTTTCAACACTTTTAAAAAAACATTTTCAATAATTTAAAACATATTGATGGTTTTTGTTCCCTCCGCTTAAATAGTCTATTGTGATCCAATTTGAATTTGGATTTACCAATAAAGCGAAAAAATACAAAATTTCTAAACAAGTAATTTTTTTTAAAAGAGGAGTGTTTACTAGTTTGCTAGCCAAACACTCAATGTCTTTTAATATTTTTTCTCTCTCGTGTAAAAGAGGGAACGTTGTGTATTCAATGTACAAAATATTAAATTGGGGTTTATCGTTTAACATGTATAATAGTCCATAACTACTAGCGTTATTCATTAAATAATTAATATAAGTTTCAGCATGATGTTTAAAATCGTGCACCAATTGTAACGTGACATCATTAAATTGTTTTAAAGCTTTGTTTGTTTTGTGATAATTTTTCAAATTCGGATGTTGGAATTGTAATCTTTTTATGTATTCATCGACATTTCGGTTACTGTTTTTTAAATAATCTATATCAAAATATTTTACATCTTCTAATTTACAAGTAGTCATCTTAATTTATCTTTTTTTTAAGATTGCGGATTAATAAATTTTCGTAATAAATTATAAATGTGGTCTTTTGTTTTTTGGGTGTAGGCTCTTCATCGTCTCCCAAATAATCCATTGCGGACATTTCATAGTCCTCTTTTTGAGTGTCGGTTTTCTTCAAGTGTCCAAATTCCTGATCAAATTTTATAATTATTTCATTCTCCTGTGTTACACGTTTAGTTTCAACTAAAAATTGTCGAATTGCCGATAACAAATCAGTGATTGTAGTGAGACTGTTTTGTACTATCTGAACATCTGCATACTGTTTAAATTGAACATATATGCTTGTAGTGTTTAAATAATTTTCTTTAAATTCTTTCATGATATCGGGTTCGGGTTTTAACACTAAAAATCCATCTTTTATGTTTTTGAATAAATGTATGTAAATTATAAGAAAAAAACCCACAAACGAATCATTGATCACTAAATCTGTCGTTTCTAATCTGTAAGTATCAGCCAATACTTGCACCGATGTAGGATTGTTTTCTTCTAGCGGGGCAAAGGATGAGTCAAAAGGAAAAGTAATTACTCTAGCTCTAAAAGCCTCAGTAGCAGTACAAATGGGGGGGCAGTTGGTAGACGCGAACAATTTAGCAGTGGGTACCCCTCCCATATTTTGTTCATATAAATTTCTAAAACTAGTTTGTGAATTTCCCGTCAATTCTTTAATTAAATTTTCATCAATTTTCCCGTGCAGTTCTTCTATTAAAATTATTCGCTTATTAAACAGTGAAGTTGCGAGTTCGGGTTGGGCTGAGATACCCTTACCGGTTTGAAAATTAACATTCCTAATGGAATGCGCATAATTTGCAAACACTTTCAAAATCATTTCAAAAAACTTGGATTTACCGTTCCCTGTCACGCCTTGAAAAATAAAAAAACGTCTGCAGTAATTAGTCGATATCAAGGTACTTGCAAGTACATCCAACATGTAAGATACTAACTCGTATTCAAAAGACATATATTTACACAAATGAATATAAAAATTCAACATGCTAATAATTTTCTTGTTATTTTCGTCATAAATTTTAAATTGAATTGCAATTTCTTTAATTGTATCGAAAAAATCATCTGTAAGATCGACCAGTAAATTTTTCAAATAAACTAGAAAAAACTCTTTTGATGTAATCACCTCGTATGCTTTAATTAAAGATTCATCTGATAAAATATTTTTAAATTCAGATCGGCTAAAATGTACACCCATAGTAATATCCGAAAGGTAAAATTCAGGAACGACTCCTCCCACATGCCCTGTCAATAAATCTAATATTCCAGCATTTGTTTTAATGTGCCACTTGTGTTGATCCATTTCAATTCTTAATCGGTTCATGTTAGTTTCACTAGTTATGGTTGCTAGAATTTCCATTATGTTCAACTCTCTACAATAGTCTATTATTGGACCTTTGGACGCTTTTTTAATTTTACATTTGATATTCGTTAACATATTACGAATCTCACAGTCAGAGGGGGCCTCTTGCCATTGCTCTTGAGTTATATTCCACATGTAGCGTATGGGTTTCTTACAAGAATGTTTTAGAGTAGCCACAATGACTGGAACATAACGTTCCATAATTTTAAAAACTATTTCGGACAAGTCCTCACTATTCATGCACGAAAGAATAGATTTTTCCATTTCGTTGATTACGTTTAATAATTTATCTCCAAAGTGTTTCTTTTCTACCGATAAATTGGACCCACAATACAAAATAGTGTTAATAGTAAAATCTTTGGAAATCATTTTTAATATGGAATCGTCCACTTTTTGTAACTTATTCAATAAATCCTGCATGTCAAGAACTTTTCGTAAATTATTAATTAACTCAGAAGATAAAATGTTTAAATGGTTTCTTAAGGCATAAAACATGGGAAGGAAGTAATAACCATCATTAAATTCCATAATGGTTTTAATGGGATGAGAATTTTTAGTAAACAAACAATTGTCCTCTATCAATATTTTGTTAACTGATTCAAAAATATCCTTTTTTACTGTAGAATTACCAGTACAATACTTTAACCATTGTTTTAATGCGTGATTCGAAGTTCTGAAATCTGAAATTTTTGAAAAATTGGTATTGAGAAAATTATGAGTTCTCAAAGAATCCAAACCTTTAAAATTTAAATTGCTAGATTTAGAAATTTCGTATTGAAAAGCATTTTTGTAAGTAAATTCAGCAATTATTTCGTAATTAGGTAAAGTTTTATCCGAAATACTAGTTTGATAAGAAACAGTTTTCAAATTACCATTAGTTACGATGGGCATAATATAAAGATCTATATTTTCAAGTATTGATCTAAAAGAAAAGGGTAAAAGTCTTCTAAAAAGCGAATCTGAGTTTAATTTTTTCATTTTAAATTTCTTTTGTACATCTTCTACATGGTTTTTGTATTGAATTTCATCAGTTAAAGGAATGATGTGTACTAGGTCATTTTCTGTATAACTTATACTTATAGGACCGTAAACACTACAGTTTGGTTTAGAAGATCTTGCTAAATTAAAATTGCACGGAATGTCCAATTTAACGGTATAAAAAGGACATTCTCGATTCAAATGGGTCTGTAATTTTACGCATAAAGTTATATAATCATCATGGGCTATGATCAATTCCGGAAAATGTACATGTAATCCCCCTCCACCCTTTCTCATTGCATAAATTGTTGTAAAGCATCCTAATTCGTGAAAAGTGGATCTAATAGTAGGTTTAAAAAAATCATTTAAATAATTTTCAATATAAACACTATTATATGAATCCTTAAATTCAAAATCGATATCGAATATTATGGTATGCATTTGAGCAAAAGCTAAATCTAAAGTTAAATAATTAGAATCTGGATTCAGGAGGTAGTATTGAACAAATTGGGAAAAATCTCTCCTTTTTACATAATAAATTCTTTTAATTCCCATATCATACAAAATGTACGAATCAATCGGAGCATGGTTTTTTTTCGTGACCTCTACTAAGAACTGATTCATCTTGATTAACATCTTCCTAAAAAAATAACGTAGCTATATATAATTTTGCGCATTAGAGCATTTGACTCAGACATGGATGAGTGTAGCATTTGTTTGTCGAAATTAAATGGACTAAACGTTTATCATCTTAAAGACTGTGTTCATCTTTTTCACAATAAGTGCATTTCAAAGTGGTTCACTAAAAATAATACTTGTCCCTACTGTCGTACTCTTTTTGCTTCATCTGATGCTATAAAATGTATGATATATACTGAGGCACCTTCAAAAAACAAATTTTTCAAACACATTATTGATAATGCCAAAGTATTTGACGACAGTAAAACGGACGGATATATTCGTTTTTTTAAAGAGTTACGATCTATTTATAAAAGGACCAAAAAAAGAACAAATTGGATGAGAAAATGGTTTAACCTTTTGAAAAATGTATATAAAAATCTGAACGAAATAAATTTACAAAAAGAGTTATCTTTACTTGATAATATATGCTTATATTATGAATGAGTACCATTGTTCGGATTTATTTTTGACTGAGTGTCATTTTGTGTGTATCTAAGTGTAAAACATTACTATATTAGTTTTTTCACGTTTAATAAAGCTGTTATTATCAACTTTTCTTTCTTGTGTCAAATCTTTCCTTTTAAGAGTGAACAATTTTCTTTCCAGACGTTTATCGAGTTCAAGTGGTCTGATGGAGTGTCGAGATTTTAAACTAAGTTTTTTTCGACCCACCCTACTACATCTCCTAGCTAATGAGCAGAACTGAAAAAAGTTTTTTTTAAAATTGGTATAAAATTATTTTAATCTGAGCTAAACTAAAATATTCCTGGATTTCCAAATGAGCTAATTTCTTAACTGTGTATTCTTATATAATTTAAAAAAAACCAAAAACGTTTTTTAAATCCAGCTTGATATAAAATTTCTGAGCTAATTTCTTAACTATATAATTTAAAAAAAGGTTTTTTTTATTTTAAAAATGACTGAAACAAGTTTTTTAAATTCAGCTTGGTGTAAAATTATTTTAATTTGAGCTAAACTAAAATATTTGTGGAGTTTTTATCTGAATAATTATACTATCTCCTCCAAATGAGCTAATTTCTTAACTGTGTATTTTTATACCTAAAAAAGTTTTTTTTATATAACTAAATAAAATTTTTAAAATCCAGCTTGGTTATTTTAATCTGAACTAATTTCTTAAAAGGGACCAAAAACGTTTTTTACTATCTTTTTTAGGTGTTAAATTATGTATTTACTTAATTCATATTTAGCACAAAAAGCAAATTTTAAAAAAGTGGCCAAAATGCTATTCCTCCTTTAATATACACTCCTTTCACTTGATATTTTTTCTCAACATATATTGTTAGCTCTACGTATGGAAATTTAAATATCTACAAGGGAAAGAAAATTTGATATTTTTTTTGTAAAAAATTATTTTAAAATCCATACGTAGAGGTGTTTAACATACATTACTGATAATGACTACCAAGTGATTTGGACAATTAGAAAAAAAGCCTTAGGATTTTAAACTATAAAAACATTGTTTTACGAAAAAGGTTGAAAGCTATGCTACAGTAAGCCTGGTCAGAAAACCTCACAATTCTTATATTTAAAAACCTCATATCATTATAATTAATAATAATCTTTATTCACAAGGACAGAAATTAAGAACATATTAGTAGCCAAGGGGATAAATTCAGAAATCCCGTTCAGGCTACCTAAAAATAAAATCTTACATGAATTGATTAACAAAGAAGGAAAAACCAAACACAATTTAATAAATTAAAAAATTGAAATGATTTTGCTTCAAATGAGGTGATCAGGATCGTCGATAAGAAATTAAATAAATTTCGTCTAAAAGAAGATAAATTATTTATACTAATTAAATTTAGAGGCAAACTGTTAAATAATTTGGGTGCTAGGTAAAAGAAATATTTAGTAAAGATATCCTTGGAAAATTTAGTAATCTGATAAGTTTGAATTGATCTAGAATTATAAGTTCTTTCTCTAAAGTCACACAAATAACTATGGCGAAAAATATAAAGTATAATACGAAAGGAGAGTAAATTAAGGGATCTAAAATTATTGGGGCTGATTTGAGTATTTTAAATATTTTGTTCTGAATTGAAATTATTGGTTGAAGATTGGATCTATATTCACCACCCCAAATGATAACACCATAATTAATTAAGGAATAAAACCAAGAATAATAAATAGTTTTAAGAAAAGACACACCAATATTATTTTTGAGGTGGTAAAATTTACACAAAACAAAACGCAATTTTTTTACCAGCTCTTTGATATGAGTTTTCCATTTTAAATTTGAATCTAGCCTAAATATTTTATACTATGAACTTGTTCTAGTGTTTCACAATCGCAATTAAAATTACTATGACAGAGATCGGAATGAAATTTAATATTAAGATTACTTGATGTCAGTCTAAGATTAAAATAAATGTATTTAGTCTTGTTTGAGTTAAGTCATTTATAATAATTCTAAGGGCATTTTTATGACAAGATCTCAAATTATTAAATTAATGAGCTAATTTCTTAAATAATTTAAAAAAAGTTTTTTTTATAATTTTAAAAATATCCCGCTCAGTATAAAATTATTTCAATCTGAGCAAATTTCTTAACTCTTTAAAAAAAAGTTTTTAATAATTCTTTGGGTTGACAGAGTGAAGTTTTATTTCAAAGATACAATCGGTCGCATTTGTAAAAAAAATTTTTTTAGAAACATTAGGCCATCACGTGGACGTTATATAAAGCAATCTTTTCATTTCGAAAATATATAACAAAATTTTAAAATGTAACTCTTCAAATGTTTCAAATTATTAATTCTCCTCTCGAGACTGTTTATTTTTATCTCTGACGTCAGGGTCAGACGATCTGTAATCTAAGCAGTTTAAAATTAAATGTATTCTTTAAAAGGTTGGGGGGTTTGAACCCTGTTGGAAAATACTTTAAATATGTTTACATTTTAATGAGCTATCTTTGATAAGACATAATCAGATACAGTGTCTTGTTACATTAAAACATTTTGAATGAATAATTTGCGACAGGATGGAAAATATGAAATATTTTTTTTACAAGATTGAACTTTTCAATCTATAGATAAAATTATGGGGTTACTGACTTTAGCCACAAACTGAATCAACACATGTTTCGACTCTGCAGATACATCGTTAGAGGATTATTAAATTTCTTCATATTTTTATAACATGAAACTAGTCGAGTAATTACCAACATTTGGTTAATTTTCAAGAAGATGTAGGGTAATTCCACCGTAACTCGCGCTACATTTTTTTCAAAATTGCAATTTCAAATAATTTTTTAATGTAGAAATAACTATTATTTTCTTTCTAAAAAAATCATACATATTGAAATTTATGTTAATAATTTAAAATAAGTATTGCGAATCTTTTAAGAATTTAGTTTTTTAAATATTAATTAAAATAGAATCATAACTCACGCTACAAGAAAAAGACATGGATTTATGAGTATAAAATTCAAATTTGTTTTTCTGCTTAAATAGTGTTTCAATAATTCTATATGCTTGTCAGGTGTTTGAATATACTTCCTTTATTCTAAAATAGCAAACAGTTTTACTGGGAATGCTCGGAAATAAAATAAAATATAGAGAGCTGTTCGTAACTCACGCTACATGCGTTCAGTTATTTATGAATATAAAAATAATTAAATTGATTTAAACACTTTATTTCATTTTTACTATAAAGTTTATTTAACAAAAAAGTTATAAAAACTAATTAATTTATTTTTAATTTTCTAAATAAACTATACATTTTTCATTAACCTTTTACCTGCCGATGTTCCCAAATGGGAACATAATTTTAAGGAATTTTTTCACCACTAAGCTAACACAGCTTAAATAAATCAATGGAGATGCTAAATAGTGGATTTTATACTAGATATCCGTAATTAAAACTAATTTTTCTCACAGTAAACACTTTTTTACACCAAAAAAGACGGAAAAGCTTTGCGTACGCATGTCAATTTTTTCTTATGAAAATGTCATTCAAGTATGAATAATAAAAATGTTCATAATTATTTGAGTAAAATATGGAGGGCTCAGAATTAAAGACGACCAAGTCCACTTTTTGTCATTTTTGAGTTAGCAACGCTATAACATGCACCAACTATTTAAAATTTCAGTGCAATAATGAGCTAAGTCCTAGTTCTGATAATATCCACTTGGTAGCAGAAAGTTATGTTGCGTTAACATGTAATTTCCTATGAAGCTTTAACTTTAAACGTCTGTAGCTCAAAAGTAGCTAAAGTGGACTTGGTTCATTTCTATTCTGAACCCTCCTAAAAACTTCACCCCAAATGGGAAAATCAGGAATTTTTTTCCGCCAAAAAATGACTAGAATGGTTTTGGAGATCAGAACTATTAATTCGAAATTTGTATTGCGGCGTTTAAAACAACAATTTCTTTCAGAAAGATGAGACTCTCCAGTACAAAGCTGCTATGAAAATACAAGAAAGAATATGGAGTATCACAGATCGTGAAAAGTGGAAGCAATTGGGCCTGCCAAACGACTTGGCACATATTGTGGAGGATACCGTTCGAAAGAAAATTACCTTGTACTTTCTTTTGTAATATCAGAAAATTAAACAATGTTTAAATTGATTAAAGTCTTCCTTTTCATTTTAAACCAAAGTAGAAATAACGAATTCTAATAACTTTGTAATCGACAGGTAAAACTGTTGGACGAACATTATTTATTAGTTCAAAATGTTAGAAACGATAAGACAAAGAGCGCCAGACGCTTTTTTTTCAGAGCGCCATCTACTAACAGAAACGGAAGACTAAGGAATTGTCATTTTTCGGTTTCATAAAAGTGGCCTCAGGGTGAAAAAAGTTGACAGCATGTTATTGGAGTTGTAGGTTTTTTCAAATTGCATTCTCAAGTATTATTAACCAATCATTTAATATAAATAACTTGTGTATTAGTTTTATTTTAATATTCTTTACTTGGTTTAAAATGTATAGATCTTCTTTGTATTTAGTACACAAAGATTGACCGAAAAGACTCATACCCTTTGTTCTATCGGAGGGTCTGGTGTTGGGGCTTGATGTTATTTACTAAAAAAAATTACATAAATATTTTTTCTACCTGAAAATTTTTCAGGTACCTTTTTGGCAGGCAAGATGCATTTCAAATACTAAATAAAATTTTGTAAAGAAAAAAAATAATCACCCCTTCAGTAAAAAATCTACCACCACTGAGAAAATTAGCCAGTTTGAATGAAAAAAAAAATTTTTACCCTCAAAATTTGGTCCCATTTAAAAAGCAATTTTTAACCCCCCTTCTGTCTATGTTCAAGCCCCCTGACGAAGAGGCATAGGCAGAGGTTTCTTTATAGCAAATAACATTCAGAAACACCACCCCTTTCAGTGATGGATCCAGACACTCTTAGATGATTGCGAATATGATAAGCTGATCGGGGAAGGATATATATGGTAAGCTCTTTTCAGTTTCAATTTTAGTAGTGTAGCACAGCTCACACAAAAGTTTCCGTAGCTTGCCACAAGAAGTGAACACAATTGGGCCATATATGACAAAAATTGGACATCTGTGCTGTTTGGGAAGTCACCATTGAAACTAGGTAAGAATATTTTTTAAAATTAACAAGAAATAAGAAAAAAACAAATTCTTTATTTAACAGTAGTGAACATTCCACGTTTTAAATATTTCATACTAGTAACATTCGTTGATTGAGAATATTTTTTACAAGAAATAAGCTTGATTCGTTATTTAACAGTAGTGAACATTCCACGTTTTAAATTTTTCTTCTTTCAAAAGTTCTTTCATACTTGTAATGTTCGATGATTCGAAGAAAACACATTTGATGCCTATAAACCCGGTCGCGCCGTGTACTTCTTGAACTGAAATCTGTGTTCCACTTGTTGATTGGAGATACATTTGTAAGGATTTTAGGAGAGAATACACTTCGTTTTCTAAACAGTTAAATATTACTTCCATTTTACTAGAGCGTGTTGTCCAATATAAGTTTTGAAAGCGTGTTCGCTCTTTTATATTCACTAGTCATTTTTTTTATTTTTTGAGATTGATAGTCATTTTTTTTTATTTTTTGAGATTGATAGTCATTTTTTTTATTAGATTCTACTTTTAAAAAAATGGAGGCATTCTAAAAATAAATAATTTATTTATTTTGAATAATATCAATTACATTTAAAATTCTATTAGCTTCTTCTTTGGCTCTGAAATAATTATCATCATATTCCAAAAAATCCTCACCCGAGTTTAAAGAATTATTATAATATGGGACACAAGTTAAGGAATCGTAATAGGCATCTATTTCGCTTTGAATCTGTTTATCAATATTAAATTCCAAGTGCTTAAATAACAGGTTTACACACTGTTTAAAAGGCATAGGCCATATATCTTGAATATCATGTAACTCTAACATTGTTGGTATTCCAAGATACAGTTTACATATGTTTCTTATATTAACATTATCATCGTGCTTAAGTATAAAACGTAAAAATTCAGCAATTGAATTTTTAGTAACACATTTGTTACTAATTGATTTATACCGTTTAGGGAAAGGACTTATTATTTCATTAATTTTTTTTTTCGACATGTTACTTTATATCAACTGCCGGCCTGGGTCCTACTCTGATTTTATACTGAAATCTATTATAAGGAAAATTAATGAAAGCAAAATTAAAAACGCTATCAAAGTTTCAATAATTAAAGCTAAACATCGACCACTTTTGGGTTTTATAATGTATTTTTTCAATAAAGATATGTATGCAACAATTACGATTAAAATAAAAAAAAATAACAGGTTCATCCTTTTTTAATCCTTTGCTCAAAATGTTTCAAAATTTGATGTGTTGTTAGGTTTTCTAAAGGCATTTTTTTAAAAATATATTCGCAAATAATGTCATCATTATTGAATATTGTTCGTATAACTTTGTTGTAATAGTATAAAAGCTCTTCGTAATTTTTCGAATCATTTAAAGTAATAGTTTTAAAAGTGTAAGGCCTACAGCAAAACAGTCTCAGTTCAGTTGAAAAACGTTCACTATAGGGCATTAAGTATTCTATTCCTATTGGAATTTTAAAATCTCTTACCCAGTCACACTGCCATTTTATAAAAGCCGCTCTGGGATTTAAAATTTCCAAAATTTCATATTGTACGCTAATATTTGAAATTAAAAGATCGCACTTTTTAAAATCTGTCGGTATGTTTGGGTAAATGTTCCAATTCAAAGTTTTAAAAAATTCCTTTAAAACAGAAATGTGACTACCAGATCCAATATAGAAAACAATATCATCGGGTTTTGAGTTATCCAGTAAGAAATGTAGGGATGATAGAAAAAGTTTTAATTGGTTATTATATTTCTTTTTTTTTTCCTTAGAGTATTTCATTTTAATCTTTAAATCGTCAAAAATAAGGTAATTTGGTTTTTCCATCCTTTAGAATATCATTAAAACAATGCTTATTATAAGAAATATAATAAAAACACTAAAATAGATTATTTTGCTTAATTTAATTTTGGTATTTGGGGTAGGTAGAGCGGTATTGCTTAATTTAATTTTGGTATTTGGAGTAGGTAGAGCGGTATTGCTTAATTTAATTTTGGTATTTGGAGTAGGTAGAGCGGTATTGCTTAATTTAATTTTGGTATTTGGAGTAGGTAGAGCGGTATTGCTTAATTTAATTTTGGTATTTGGAGTAGGTAGAGCGGTATTGCTTAATTTAATTTTGGTATTTGGAGTAGGTAGAGCGGTATTGCTTAATTTAATTTTGGTATTTGACAAATTTATTTGCATATTAAATTGATCCGGGGTTAGTGTGGTTATATGTCGAAAACTTTCCTGAAATTTAAGTGGTGGATCAATAAATATTTGTGGTGGATCTACTTGCGGTTTTATTTGATTATAAAGTTTTTGATCTTCGTTTGAATATGGTACAAAAATCCCTATACCATTCCTTAATTGCATGGAACCATACGTGGTTTTAAAATAATATGTTTTATTTTGGCTATTTTTTGCGTAAAATGGTTTCTTTTTATTATCTAGCGCTAAATGAGGTTTATAGGTATCACTAGCATACATTTCAATATTCAGTTTATAATCTCTGGCATACTTATTACCCCCATCATATTGACAAGCATAAATCTCACTATTTCCGTTAGTGGCATAATACTCTAAATGTGTATTAATTTTTGCATAAATTTCATTTCCGTTGAGATCTGTCAAATAATATTCGTTTGAATGTTGTTTGGCATAAATCTCTTTGGTTCCATTAAGGGCGTAATATGGAATGTTATTAGTTGTTGCATAATATTCATTTGAATTTAGTTTGGCATAAAATTCATTCCCGTCTCTACTTTTTGCATAAATTTCCTTATTAGAATGTTTTAAATAAAATTCTTTTCCGGTAGTGTATTTTGCGTAAATTTCGTTATTTAATTTGTCTTTTGCATAAAAGGGTTTTAAATATTTATCTAAGGCATAAAATTCGTCTCCTTGTTTTTTTGCGTAATGATTTGATTCACGATCAGCATACCTTTCACTGCTATCAAAATTTTTGGCATAAAATTGCTCTTTATGATTTAAATAATAATACTCTTCACCGTTAAGGTCTCTAGCGTAAATTTCGATTCCATTCTTTTTAGGATATCCTATACTTGAATAATATGTATCTCTATTTTTGTATTTTGCAAATATTGGGTTGTTATTGGAATCGAATTCATAGTATTCCTCCCCCAACGAATTTATAGGATAAATTTCATTTCCATTATTATCTTTAGTATACATCTTTAGTATACGAATGTGAAAAATAAATATTACATTCAAAAAATATCATTCCAATGAATTTTTCTTATTTTTTTTAGCATAGAGACAAGAAAGAACAACAAGAAAAAAACAACCAAAGGTAAGTTTTTTACAAAATATTCTTCCACTTGGGGTCTAACAATGCTGAAACTTTTTCTCGGACTGATTCTCGTGACAAAATTTTTTTTCATTCAAACTAACTATGGCTAATTTTATGTTCTCGTCGTATCTTGAAACTTTTTCTGGAATAATATTTTTATTCATAAATAAGTTTTTTTTGTTAGCCACAATATTTTTTTTTTCAAATTGAGGAAGTACTCCGGGTTTCGTATGTGGGCACGTATCTAATTTTATTTCCTAATATCGGTTCTAAATACGTGAAGGCACCCCAATCATTAACTCCAATGTACACTGGCCATCCGTCCTCATGCATTAGATGGTTTTCATAAAAACTTTCCTTCAAAAATGATCGAAAATTTCCTATATCTACTACGTGAGTCTCTACATCTTTACGAGATTCTTCTTCTTTGAATAGAACAGATTTGATCCATTGTTGATTTTTCTTTAAATCTTTAAATGAAAAATATTTTAAAGATTTTTCATCTACTTGAACTTCTATGTATTCTGAATTAAACATACACTTAAAAGATATCTTCCATGGTATCCATTTCTCGATGTAGGATATCCATTGTATAGAAGCCGTGTAATCGATCCTGTTGTTCATTATGATATTAATTCTAGAATGAATGTGACCCCCTCTTATATAAGGATTCCAGATATCGGTTCCAATCTATGTCGACGGTTTCGATTAAAAATTTTTTAACTTTATCAAAGATTTCGGGTGTTAATTTATACGATGCTTTCAAAAATGTTATTATTAAAACTGCCCAGTGACCGTCTATAATCAAACTATCGGCTATTTCTATTAAAGATACTCCTTTAACAAATAGTTTTTCGAGCTCTTTTATTAATTGTGTTATTTTATCGCCATGAAATATAAAAAAATCGTTACCGTATTTTTGTAAATTTATTATTTCGGGAACGCAAATACCGCTCTCGAGATATTTCACATAGCAGTCTATTACGTGTGTTGTATTCATAATAAAGTATGAATTTACAACAATACGCCACTATATATGGTAAATTTCATGGTGCTTTTGAATATGACGTAATTGGAGAAACTATAATAATTCCTCTTTTCGATGAATCTTGGTCTAAATCAATCGTTTTAAAACTTAAAAATTTTAATAAAACCTACAGCAATTATTCTAAAATGTTGACAAGGAGTTTAATGTATCATTTCAAAATGGAAACTAACTGTACGGTATTTACAACTAACGATTCGTGGTCGGTATTACTTGGAGATCAAAAAGTGATTTTTCCAATGGGTAATGGAAAAACCTTTTTATGTGCGACTCCATATTTCGTAACAGATCCTAAACATTTTAGTATAGGTATAAGTTATAACGATAACATTTATATTTATAAAAATGCAGTAATTTACTTGGACGATTGTGACATTCCGTATCCTGGAGGAAAATATTTCGATTCTAAAAATAAAGGCAATTCACTAAATAGGATATGTATTCTGACTTTTGACCAAGGTAGCATCGAATCGTTTGAAAAAGAATTTTTTAATAAAAAAAATATTCTTAAAATACCTTTAAAAATTAAACATATAGAGGCCAACGTTTCGAGCTTCATAGAACCGAACATTGTAAATAAAATAAGTTTTCCAGAAAATTTTTACGAAAGCACTAATGTCATTTTAAAAAGAAAATGTTTTCAAGACCCGGATTACATTATTCAAGATATTTTGAATTCGGTCCAATTGGAGAATGTGGGAATAGTTATAGAATACCCAATTTGTATTTCTTATTTGGCAATTAACAAGAACAATCATTCAACTTTTAGAGCATTCTCTATAAATTGTCATTTACCCAAAACAATACTCTACGTTCCAGCTCCTTACGATAGGTATTACCAATATAAACATTCTCCCAAATCTCTCAACTGGACCACATTATTATACGACGACGAAATATCGCCTTTGGAGTCGGTAGTGTTTAGTAAAAATATTATAGGTTATATTTACAAGGAAACTTTTTTTTGTCTAACGCATCCCAAACTTTTGAAAGGAACTTTTGTAAAAAACAATAATTTGAAATACCTTTTAAACATGTTAACCTTCGATATAAAAATGGACGAAAATTTCAAAGTCGTAAACAGTTACAGGTATGATATAGACCATACCGTGATTTGCGTAAAACACAAAGATTTATCTAACGAATTGTGGTGTATGACTTTGTCTTCGAACCACAATTCTTATGTTAAACGTATAGTTTTCCCTTATTTAGTAGATAATTGGTGTAGGTTCTTGTTGGAACATGTCGAAAACAAGACATTAAATTACGGAGATTTGAATTTAATTAAATTGAGTTTCATATTGGCAACTCATAAAATATGCTTCATGACAAGACATAGCAACAAACGCGATATAGTGTATGAAAACTATAAAGACATAATATTTAAATTCGAACCTAACGTTTTGGATTTCATAAACGATAAGCGATTAAATTTATTAATACCGGTTCAAGAGGCTGATTCGTGCTCCATTTTATGAACGCTTTTAACCGTAAAACCTTTATTTCTTCCCGCTAAAACTACATCTTTTAAAATATATACAGGTTCGCTAAGTAAAACGAATTTATAACAACCACAATCGAGTTTCTCATGTGTTTTAAAGAACTCAGTAGAATAATTCCTTCTTAAAGTTTTTTCCTTTTTGTTATTAGTTCTCACCGAGTAATATGAAACAATTTTTGAATCCATTCTTAAAAACCTAGATTTAACCAACCAAAAAACGGCAGTCTTAAATTCAATTTCATTGGTATGTCTTATTTCATAAACTGAATTTCCAATCACATACAAGTCTACATTTTTTACTATTATAGCGTTATCATAAACCACTGTTCCGAAACCAGAATCACAAGAGCATTTTTTGCTTTCGATCACTGTACAAATTTCGGGTTTTTTTCGAACTATATCGATTAGATGTGTATAATTTTGAATAAGTAAATCGTTTTCTACGTATAGTTGAACCATTATGAAAGTAAACTTTAATGACCGATTCCGTGAAGGAATTATAAGTTTTCCAAATAATTTTAGAAATTATCGTAAATTTAACTCTTTTTATACTCGTTAAATAAAAGGAAGCAATCAAATAAACTAAATCTATTTTGTTCAAAACTAGTTGTTGATTTCTAACTTTAATTTTTATCAGTTTAAACATTTGTTGAAAAATATTTCTCCTAGTTTCAATGTTTTTTTTTATTTAGAAAGAAAGATTTAGTTATAATAAAGGAGCTCCTAGAATAAAAAATGTATAAAAAAGTTTCGTTTAGGAAAAATTTAGTTAGAATAAAGGAACTCTTTAGAAAAGAAAAATTTAGTTAGAAACTCTTTAAAAAATGACTAAGCATAGTTATCTGAAAGGTTTTTACACAATAATGATAAAGGAACTTTTTAGAAAAGAAAAAATTAGTTAGAATAAAGGAACTCTTTAGAAAAGAAAAATTTAACTAGAATAAAGGAGCTCCTTTAAATTAAGGGAAGAATATATATATATATATATATATATATATATATATATATATATATATATCAAAAAATTTTTAGTTTCTCGAAAAAATTTTTAGTTTAAAAAATGGGGGTATAAGTAGACGAGTATTTCGGTAATTTGTTCATTTGAAAGGAAGAAATGGTAGAGAAAAGTAGTAAATAAATGAGCTCCTATAGAAAAAATATTTCAAGAGAAAAATATGTTTTGAAACCAAAGAAAAGAAAAATTTAGTTAGAATAAAGGAGCTCTTTAGAAAAGAACAATTTAGTTAGAATAAAGGAGCTCTTTAGAAAAGAAAAATTTAGTTAGAATAAAGGAGCTCTTTAGAAAAGAAACATTTAGTTAGAATAAAGGAGCTCTTTAGAAAAGAACAATTTAGTTAGAATAAAGGAGCTCCTTTAAGTTTAGGAAAGAAATATATATATATATATATATATATATATATATATATATCAAAAAAATTTTTAGTTTCTCAAAAAAAATTTTTAGTTTCTCAAAAAAATTTTTAGTTTCTCAAAAAAATTTTTAGTTTCTCAAAAAAATTTTTAGTTTCTCAAAAAAATTTTTAGTTTCTCAAAAAAATTTTTAGTTTAAAAAATGGGGGTATAAGTAGACGAGTATTTCGGTAATTTGTTCATTTGAAAAGAAGAAATGGTAGAAAAAAGTTGTAAATAAATGAGCTCCTATAGAAAAAATATTTCAAGAGAAAAATATAATTTGAAACCAAAGAAAAGAAACATTTAGTTAGAATAAAGGAGCTCCTTAAAGTTTAGATATATATATATATATATATATATATATATATATATATATATATATATATATATATATATATTTTTTTTTCTCAAAAAAATTTCCTTAAAAAAATTGGGGGGTATAAATAGACGAGTATTTCGATAATTTGTTCATTTGAAAAGAAGGAATGGTAGAGACAGGTTGTAAATAAATGAGCTCCTATAGAAACTGAAACCAGAAGGAACTCTTTAGGAGTGGTGATGACCAGACGTTGGGGATTCTTTTTTGCAAATTACAAGTTAGATTTCTTAAAGAGCTCATGTTCCCTTGCAAATGCTACAGTGTTCCCTGTATGCACTTTTCGCTACGGGATTACACTGGACGGAACTTTAATTTTGCAAATTTTGTTAGAAATTTGTTAAAGACTAAAGCTTCTGTTGTGAAAAAAAAGAAATTTATAAAAGATGTTATTAATGCCAATAACATTAACGATACGAACGAGAAGTCTAAAATGACGGCTCTACACTATATATGTATATACGAGCCACGACTTTTGTCGTTTATATTGAAATTTAAACCTAATGTTAATGTATTGGACTCTAAAGGATATCCACCAATATTGTGTTCTACAGCAAGTGATCATCAAAGAAGATTGCTTTTTAAAAAAATGTCCAAAGAGAACCAGTTAAAAATGTACATTTCTCCAAAACTTTATAATTTACTGTTTGGTGTTCCCGAAGTGTGGCAAGAAGTGGATTTTAAAAGTATAAAATATAAACAGTTACCTTTTATGTCAAAGGAACAAAAAATTAAAATAATAAATTTGCGTGCTGCAACGACTGGTAATACCATCTATCATTATTGTGTAAAAACCTTTCAGATAACTATGCTTAGTCATTTTTTAAACATTCAAGATGATTTTTCTTTAAATAACGATAATATGACTTGGCGGGATATCATGCAATCATTGCATAAAATGAATTATGAAAATTACATGACATCATTAAAGTTACGCTACCATTGTAATTTGAATGAATTTTTTAATTATAAAAATTATATTTGTAATGATATTGAAATGGTTTTAAACTATTTTTATTTGTTGACGGAAAATGAAAAACAAGAGTTTTCGGCTAATGCTTTAGACAACAATGGCAACAACGTATGGCATTTCGCCTCCTCTTATAATTTGTGGCCATTACTAGATACGTCTCTAATTAACCGCCGAAATGATCACGGAAAAACGCCTCTTCACTACCAAAAAATGAAAGAGGAACTTGTAAAATACGGTGCACACGAAGACGTTTTGGACTATAAAGGAAATTTGGCTTATAGAAAAGTTTTAAATTTGAAATGTTTTGCTGCTCGCCAACTTCCGAATTGTGTTAAACTCAAATATATTCCTTATTTTTTAAGAGATTTCGTATTGTTACATAAAGTGATTTCGTAACATTATCGCACCAATCATCTCAACACTCTGTGGTTGGACGGAGAAGTTCCCGCCCACACAAGCTGGGAACTATATAATTTCGCGCGAACATGTCAGTTTAACCATGTTTCCCTGCACATGTTCCAGAGTGCCATGCATGCACTTTTCTTTGCGGGAATATATTTTGTTTTATAAAAAACAAAAATTCAACTTTGCAAATGTTGTAAAAAATTTGCTGAAGACTAAATCTTCGCTGCAAACCAAAAAACTATTTCTGAAAGAAATTGTTACATCCAGTACCATCAACGACGTGGATCACAAGACGGCTATACATTACATCAGTGCAAAGGAGCCTAAACTATTGTCTTTTTTTTTGAAATTGAAACCATTGTAAAAGTTACTGTTTTATAAATTGTGATCTTTTACGTATTAAGTATCCATGTGTTTTATTACATCCCAAAATATGATCGAGAGTAATCCAAGTAAGATGTGGGTTAACGAAGAGCGTGTAAAAGTATAATAGTTCTATTTTTGTGATAACGTGAACTAAATCATGGGGGCAAGCGGGTATAATAGTTTGAGCCAATTCTTCTATTATTTCGGTGATTTCGCGGTGATGTCTAGAATCTATAATGAGTTCACCATTAAAGTTTAAATTTAGAGGAATAATCAGTTTACTAGAATTCAGTAAATATAAAAACCCGTAGTCTTTTTTCCCTTTAAGAAGTTCTACTATGTATTTATTGGCTAAACTTTTAATTTCTGGATCGGTAACGAGAGACAGCGTAACGTAACTAGTAAAGGGCTGTAGTCTGTGTAATCTCATATGTTTAGCAATATCAAAATCCGACCTTAGAGTATCTATTAATATATCGTTGGGAAGTTTTAAACGTTTAACTAAGTCTATATCTATCATCTTATTTTATTTATAATTAAAATAAGCATAATGACAAAAAATACGATTAAAACTTTCGAAAATACAAATCCTAACGTTTCAATAAAACTTTTTCCTGGTGTAAAAAGCGAAGTCATAGCTTCACCAACAGTAGCTCTTTTACATATTAGTTTTTCGTTAGGTTTAAGGTTATTGTAGTATTTACAATCACATTTTCTACAACATTCGTCCTCCTCCACGTAATTATCACAAGCTTTCAAATCGAAAGTTTGATTACACGAAGGTATTTCTCTACCTGGACTTTTATTACAGCAACTCAATTCTAGAACTTTACAAACTTTGTCTTGTCCGGTATACAAGAAACATCCAGTATTTTCGTGTAAATATTTTTCGATTTCAGTGTACGCGTACGCACTTAATCCGGCCGCACCCCCCACTACTAAGGTTCCTTTAATAGTTGCGTGCTTTAAAGCTTTTGACAACTTTGTTTTTTTTAAATCCGGAATTTTTTTTATTGCTTTAAAAGAATCAAATTTAGACGCGACCTTTGCTGTTGTTCTAAAATACTTCATTACTTAAATAAGAACTTTGCTTTATAAGAATCAAATTTAGACGCGACCTTTGCTGTTGCTCTAAAATACTTCATTACTTAAATAAGTAATGTCTCATTGTATTTTTTATTGCGACGGTGTACCTTGTTCTAAAAACCCTTTAACTTTAAGTTCCTTTAAAAATATAATTTGTACTTATCATTTAAAAACAGTTTACGGATTGAAATTGTATATGTATCGATCCGAAGTCGAAACGCAAACCGAATTATGTGGTCCCTTTTTAATGCCAGATGAACATTTTAGTTTTAAGCCAAATACAGTTATTTTACCAGACCGTAAATTCTTAGATGCAAATTTAATACCAGAATGCGAAAACGGTGCTAGTATGGATTTCACATATATATTAAACCCTAAAATTAAAGCTTACAACAGTAGCATGAATATGAAAAAAATAGCTTTTAAAGATCCTAAAACTGCCCGATATCATTTTGAAGTAATCCGAAATTTATCAATAAAAGACAAAGATGAAATAGATTTGATCGATAATAAAGCTCTTTCTCACGTCGACTTAAAATCATATTTACAAAATAGACTTTCGGGTTTGAGTACCCATATCAAGAATGAAATGTATTATAAAATATTTCAAAGTATAAAAATTTATCCCATAAACGACCCCGAAAAACATATGACTCTCAACGAGTTTTCAGATTTCACGGCTTTTTTATTGTATAATTGCCTGTATGATCAAAACTATCTACCATTTACACGACAAGAACAAATTAGCCCTTTGAGTCTTTATCCAAATATTGTATATAAAAAAGGTATTGGGTTCGTAAGTATAAACGAAATAAAAAATAATGTTCCTTTAATAGTGTTAGGTGACGTAACCACTTTAACTGGTTATTATCAGAAAAAAGTTCATTTAGAACCAAAAAAAGTAGTTCCCAATAATATTAACTCTATGGATTTCCCAGATAACGCAAGAAGTTTAAACGTAGTAAGTACGAACGATAAATACTGTTTATCATAATAAACAGTATTTATCGTTCTGTTACTGTATATAAATACTGTTTATAATAATATAAAATAATTATAAATACTGTTAATTATAAATACTGTTTTAATAATTATAAATACTGTTTATATAAATACTGTAAAATACTGTTTATCATAATAACGAATCTTTATTGTCACACTTAATAAACTGTTGATTTTTAATTAGGTTTTTAGCGAATTCTGTATTAATTAAATGTACTGTAAAGCAATTTTCTTCGACTTTACATTTAGTTAATTCATCTACTTCAACTAGAAAAAAATACTGCAAATATTTAAATCCATCAAGTCCTTGAAATTCAATTTTTTTCATAGGATATTTTCTAAAATCTTTAAATTTGAAAGTATAACCGGTTTCTTCTCTAAACTCTCTGAATGCAGTCATAAACTTGTGATATCTACTATTTTTTTTTTTTGTCCCCATTTGACCGTGGGGAAAATCAAATTTATCCTCAAAATTTAAATTATTTTGAAATCTTAAATAGTCTATTTTAGATTCCATAGGTAGTTTGTGAAACATATTTTTTTCAAAAAATGATAAATCAAATTCAGAAATTTTATTTTGTATCATATAATTTTGCACGCAATATGGAATAACCCTTTTTAATAAAACGACTTTGTCGTCTTTAGTTTTAACGACTAAACCGTACGAAACGTAAAATTTATTCCTCATGTTACGCACTGATTGGTTGTCAGTTCTGGAACCTCTTATATAGTGGTGTCCTTTAAAAAAACCCACTCCAAATTGTACCCTAAAAAAAACCATCGAGATATTTTAAATAAATAATTTTATATTCTCATGTCTTCGTAAGCCATTTAGAGTGGCAGGGAACTTGAAAACATGTCAAAGAACCGTTTATTTATTTGAATAAATAGAAAATATCGATTTTGGGCTAAAAATATGATTTAGTTATGCAGATTTTGATGCTGTAAAAATATATGTTATAAACATTTTAAAGCATTCTTCACGTGTTATCCCGTTATTATGAGAATAAAATACTGAAATTTCAGCTCAGTCGGCCACCCTACGGTAGTCTTTGAAATGAGGGGTGAAAAAAACCCACTTTTCTTTTTGTAATAAATGATAAAAATTTTTGCGAAATGTTTAATATTATTCATGATATACAACTAATTACTCAAATAGAATAGTTGTTTCAGTAATTCTCGATGTTTTTTTTCAGTATTTTTGATAAAAATTCAGTGATACCAAAAACAGCCATTTTCCGTGAAAATATAGCATTTTACCGAGTTTTACTCGAAAATAGGTTTAGAGAGTTGGGGGTTTAAAATAAAATATCAGTTCCAATTACCGTTTTTCAGCTTTTTTATGAAAATTGTATTAAGTATTTAATAGGTCGTTTTCATCAAAATACAACAATAAAAACGCTATTGTCGTTGAAGGCAAAATTCTTGAGTAGAAAAACTTTTCATAATTTTAGAAATAATTTGTAATGAATTTGGTTTTTATTATCTTAATTATTCTCTTTTCTATCAATGATTCTTAAATTTTTAAGTATTTTCAAGAGTGGTTTTTTTTTAGGAAAATTGGGTTTTTTTTTTGGATTCTTACTTAATTGTCTGCCAATTTGTAACGAAGTGTTGGAATTAAAAATACTAAGCACTAAAATGTAGGGGAGGATGAGCCGTTACAACACCATTTTGTTCGATTTAATTATCATATTTTTTAAGCTTTTAATGAAGGAAAAGTGGGTTTTTTTTAAAGGACACCACTATTGGGAAATTTTATTCTGTCCCAGTGTATTCTGTTTTAGCGCCCAGTGATCTATTTTTAGATCGCTAAACATAGTGTTATAATTTATCTTCAAAATGTTCTTAAATTCACCCAACAGTAACGAAACTGCACGTATGGCCATCCCTAACACCATGAGTTTTTTGTATTTGCTTCATTTATTTTGGAACAGTGATGGGCTAAAGTTTGTCTCATTTTGCAGTTTTTTCATCTTCATTTGCGTTTTTTAAGAAAAGAGAAAATTTATACCACTAAATGAATCCTTTTCCAATTTTACTTTATCTTTATAGATGTAGCTATTTGGATACAATTTAAAGTTTAGTCAAAAATAATTTATTTAGTGAAAAATCAAGTACAAATATTGCTGATCTAAAAATAGATCACTGGCTTTTATTTTTTCTGTGTTGCTTTAATACGAGTATTTCCACTAAAACTGATAAAATGTGTCCACTCAGTAATGTTTAAGATGAAGTAAAATATTGATTTGAAGTTATATTATTGGAAATTAAATTTTAATCTGTCGAATAAATGGTGGGTAAGCCATTATGATTAATTTCTAATAAAGCACAGCATTGGAACTAGTGGTATAAAATTAGTGGTGTTTATTCACATAAACATATTTTATATGACACAAATAGTTTTGAAATACTTCACAAGGGAAATTATAAAACAATTAAAGGTTATCAAGGAACTATGAAAATCTCAAATTTAGAGTTACAATATTTACGCCCTTATCCAGCCTTTGTAATCTTAAAATTGACGTTATGCCTGAGTAAGAAGTTTATTGAATAGGTCAGCGAAAACAAGCAGCAATTTTGAATGTTGCCATGTAAGCACATTTCATTTCATGAATGTTATTAATTTTTGGAAAACCAATTTACAAAATTAACCCCCAATGCATTTTACTTATTAGTTACAATTTTATGTCATTTCATATGTTTTCTATAACATACTTATATCTAAATCTCAAGTTCTTGGTTCGATATCCCTCCTAAAATTACTTACAACATAGGCTATTTGTGTACTTATTTTTTGGTAAATTATTTAATTTTATTACTATTTAATTATTTTTCCACATATTTATGAATAAATACGCGTTTTTTAAAGAGAAATACTAATATTTATTTTAAGTATTTTTTTGAATTTAAACTAATACTTGGCTTTGTGACAAGAAATATCCTCCGAACGCCCAGTGATCTATTTTTAGATCAGCATTTTTTGACAAAACTAATGACTCTTTTGACAAAATGTGTTCATATTAAAGGTAAAATACACCAGATTCCTGATTTTTATTCAATTCGCCCCACAAAAAGTTTGCTTGGGCGTTAATAAAACGACTAAATAAAACTTCCCAATAAGAGGTTCCAGAACTAAGTACTTAGGTTTAAAAAAATCGATCCTTTGTTTGGAGACGTTTAATAATTGAAATAAAACATTTATTTTCGTGATATGGAAAAAAAACCTGACATCGGGTGAAACACCCTACTCAAAATATATTTAATAATATAGTTTTTATGATATAATCTTATTTTGTTATCATAAAAATCTAATCTTAGAAATTTAAAAAAAACATTTTGTCTGACTACGTCAGTTCTACAACCTCCTATATATACAGGGTGTTTCAGATATGGAGAACACTACCTCAAAAAAGAAATCTTCAACCAAAGAGGAGGTAGCTAAAAAGAAATCTTCCACCAAAAATTGTGCTAAAAAGAAATCTCCCACCAAAGAGGAGGTAGCTAAAAAGAAATCTTCCACCAAAGAGGAGGCAGCCAAAAAGAAATCTTCCACCAAAGAGGAGGCAGCCAAAAAGAAATCTTCCACCAAAGAGGAGGCAGCCAAAAAGAAATCTTCCACCAAAGAGGAGGTAGCTAAAAAGAAATCTGCCACAAAAAATTGTGCTAAAAAGAAATCTTCCACCAAAGAGGAGGTAGCCAAAAAGAAATCTTCCACCAAAGAGGAGGTAGCTAAAAAGAAATCTTCCACAAAAAATTGTGCTAAAAAGAAATCTTCCACCAAAGAGGAGGCAGCTAAAAAGAAATCTTCCACTAAGAATTGTGGCCTCACTCCAAGAGAAGATTTATATGAAGAATATGATCCCCTGAATAAGAGGAATAACTCCCCGGAATATGATCCAGAAAAACTAATTTATGTATAATTTGTCATCATGAATACTTGTGTTATCTGTCTTTCCCAATTAAAAAGTAAAATTTTAACTTTAGAAATTTGCAATCACTCTTTTCATAAAAAATGTATTTTAACTTGGTTTATTAAAAAAGAAAAATGTCCTATTTGTAGACAAAAAATTAGTCATTTAGATGGAGTTAAATATGCTAGAAAATTATCGAAAGAAGAAATAAATAATTTTGATGGTATAACTTTGTATGATTTTAAAAAAGAGAATGAAAAATTATTAAAAAATGAAACTAAGACTAAAAAAATTAAAATGTTTTTAAAAAATTATCGAACATTTAAAACAATGTTGTACAAGTTTCCTTAAAACATGTTGTAAATAAATACAAGTTTCCTATTTTTTCTTGCGAAAATGGACTCGTTTTTATTTTTTCATAACACTTCATTAAATCCATTCTAAAAGTATCTTTAAAAAATAAATTGGGGAAGTCAATATTAAAGGAATGAATGTTTGAAGCTTGTAAAACTTCTGAAGCATTTAACAAACATAAGTAGGCTTCCCACGTAGTTTTACATGTGTTCAATTTCACTAAAACGTTAGCATTTTCGGGTATAGTTTGGAGCTGAGTCTGGAAAATATCGTTTTCTAAATGGAAATTGTTTTTCCAATTATCGTTTAATGTTAAATGTAAATTAGTATTTCCCAAATGAAAATGTAGAATTTTAAATTCTTTTTCAATTGATAAATTTAAATGACTTGTAAATACAATCATACTTTTTGCATGATAAGGTTTTGAAACATGTTCCTCAAATTTCGGCTCTATCCATATTAGAATGTCACACATTAATTCAATGTCATCTTCCTCCCGAAATTCAATTATTTTTTCGGGAAATAAAACATTTAAGTAATATATTATTAAATGTGGACGTCTTCCCAAATTTCCATACACTACAGTATATTTTCCTGGTGTACCGTTTGAGTTTATCAAGTCGTACATTTTACTTGCTTAACCCCTTTAAAGTTCTCTCTGCAATGAATCCTTCCACATTTGGAAGACTTAGGTCGGTTATTTTTTCTATCCCAAAAATTAATTTCAATATATAGGCAGCCATTACAAATCCATCCCATCTGAGTGGATTTGTAATGACCGGTGTTATTAGATTAAGTGCATAATTATAAAATTGCAAGTATTCCGAATAATATTGTACACAGTCAAATGAGTAAAGACCCGTAATAAACACCTTATAGGAAATTTTATTTGCCAAATAACATTTTACCCATATCAAAAAAGTTTCTTTTTCGTAGTTAAACGATTTAAATTTAAATATTGGTCGCTCTTTGCAGATTTGTTCTGCATTTTTAATTGATAAAAAATTACCCTTTTGCATTTCAATCCCAAGAACGGTTCCTATACAATCTAAAAATTTATTATTAGGGTTAATTTTTTTTAAATTCCAAATATCTTTTCCTTTAGAGGAAGAGATGTTTAGAATTTCCCAAGGGTAAGGAGGTATCATACTTTTTTAATTGTTCCCAAAATTGATATTCCTCCTCTAATAAAAAAAATTAATGACCAAAGATTTGTCGGAATTTTTTATTGTTTTCCAAAAATTTTAGTTTATGAATAGAATCTTTATAGTAGCATGGACCAAGTTCTACGTGGGACGTGCAATGTTCTGTATGGACCCACAACTGGAACAGAATGTGGCGCTTCATGGTGTCTGGCGAAATCTCTAAACTTGGTGGATGAAAAAAATATTTTAAAAGTAGCACTATGTGTAAAGAAGGATGAAATAGATTCGAGCATAACTTTGTTCGAGGACAATTTATTTTCCACTAATGACTTAGACTACAATATTTTGATGTTAATTAAGTTTTGTATGCTCCTCGTAGAGTTTAACAATGAAAAAAGAAATGAAATTTTATATAACTTGACTCGATGTTTAAAAAATAAGAATTATGTGTTTAAAAATGATTTTCTGTATTGGACTCACGACATGTATACTCTATATAAAAAAAAATAAAACATAATGATTACATGAGCATTTTCTGCCAACGGAATAAACACATAATTCTTATTTTTTAAACACAATCTACTTTTTAAGAATTTTTTTTCAAACCCGTCCATGGATTTCTTCAAAAATAAACACACCTTTCTGAATCCCTACACTATGGCAGGGAAGTAGTTTTGAGAAATATTTATTAAAAATTGTTTGTGCTTAGAATGAACAAAATCCTTGACCGATGGAGACCATCTTTTCTCTGGTGGTATAATTCCCCAAAAATTTATTTTTTATTTTTATTTTTTCTTCATGAATATCTTCGTATCTATATTATAAAATCCATGCCTGACTACATGTGGTTTAGAAAAAAAGACTTCTTTCACACTCATTATGATAATATGAATTCGAAATTTTGGTGTCAAAATACTATAAAAACTTTCTAGATCAGGGGTCGGCAACTGGCGGACCGCGTGAAGTTATTTCCTGGACCGCCATACTATTTTGAAAATAATTAATTTGTACTTTTACGCTATACAAATATTAACTTTGACATGCTTTTTAAGGGTCTAATTTGAAAAAATTTCCTGGGGGAGCCCCCAGACTCCCATTTTAATGTTACAACTTCTAATCATATTAAATTTAACAATTTTATTAAGCAGGTAGCATACTCAAATTACATCTTTGTAAAAATTTATGTGCAACTGAAGATAACAATTTAAACTAGTAATAGTAGCCTATTTTTTTCTCCGGACCCCGATGAAAAATTTTCAAAATTATTTGGACCCCAAGTAAAATTACTTACCGACCCATGTTCTAGATCGTTGTGCTGGATTTTTTTGTTATAATAAATAGTACAAAAAGTATATTCAAATATATTTATTGGCAGTGTAAACCAAAGTTAAAATTGTATAAATAAAATAACATGTCCTTTGCCTTTTGGATTGTGCAAAATTGATTGCATTTATCGCACTTCACGTGCGGTACTTGCGCTCTTTTCATTAACGTAACCGGAACGTTCACGTTCCTTTGCACGAAATCGTGCACGTATTTACCTCCTACGAAGAAAAGTCGCTCGCAGTATAGTTCGTTGCAAAGTTCATTGACCTTTTGTATCCAGTTTTCAGTGCAATTCTCTGTGTAATAGCTAACGGGAGTGGCAACCGTGTACTTTATCGGTCCAGCGTCCATTGGATTTGGACTAAACTGAAGACTTAAAACAGCATACTTGTTATATGATTTCATTCTCTTGATGATACGCGGGTCCTCCGTTGTTTTCCTTTTTTGTCCTGAAAGGAAAAAATACATTAGTAATCAATAAGCAAAAAATGAAGATAAAAAAACTAATAGTTTTGGTCTTACCCAAGGGAGTCTCCACTTGGAACTCTTGGGTGTCTTCATCGAGGGGCTCCTCTTTTATTGAGAATTCTTTGGCAAGTGGTTCATCCAGTGGGGTCTCCTCATCGAGGGGCTCCTCTTTTATTGAGAATTCTTTGGCAAGTGGTTCATCCAGTGGGGTCTCCTCATCAAATGGGAACTCCTCATCAAGTGGGGTCTCTTCATCCAGTGGGGCCTCCTCATCAAGTGGGGTCTCTTCATCCAGTGGGGCCTCCTCATCAAGTGGGGTCTCTTCATCCAGTGGGGCCTCCTCATCAAGTGGGGTCTCTTCATCCAGTGGGGCCTCCTCATTAAGTGGGGTCTCTTCATCCAGTGTGGCCTCCTTATGGGGTTCTTCATCCAGTGTGGCCTCCTCATGTATTGGGGGCTCCTCCACTTTAACTGGGGACTCCTTTTTAGGTTCTGAAAGGGAATAGCATTTATAAAAAAAAACACATTTTCTATGATGGGGAGGACAAAAAATTTTTTCTCCCTAGTTTTATGAAAGGGATTGTTGGTAAAAACTAAACATAATATGAGGAAAGAAAATTTAAGAGGTGTTTTTAAAATGCTCCTACATTAAAAATTGTACTGAAAATATTTTCTTTCTTAAAAAAGCCCTAACTTTTTTTAAAAAAAACCCATTCGTTACTTATAGTCAGAAAAAAATTCGGTCCGGGACACAATTTACTAAACTTAGAATTTTGACTAAGCATCAAAAAAGTTTTTAAAAATTGATATAACTCAAAATATTATTGATAAATTTTTTCCAACATGCATTAATTTTTTTTAAAAATTTCCATTGATCAAATTAAGTGTTTGTATTTCAACTCTTTACGGTTCTTGTCATAGAGAAAACCGGATTTGAAAATATAATGCTTGATATACCAAAGCAACAAATTATCAGTTCTATTTATGACAGAAACAGGGTTCAAAGCAAAAAAACTTTTTTTTTTGTGTCCCCCTGAAAAAAGTGGTTCTGTCCCAACTTGAATATTTTTTCAACGAAAAAAGCTTTTAGATTAGTTTTCGAAACAGAGTTACAAAAATATTTATGAACCACTATGATATTTTGACCGAGTCACTAAAATTCGAAGTACCGCAAAGGTCATTCAGATAACATTTTTTTAAAAAAATTCTCTAATCAAGTTTTTTTTATGATGGCACCCCCCCAAAAAAAATAACTTTAACCTGACAAGAAAAATATGCTTAGTGAGGAGAGCTTACCAGTGGAGAACATCTTGGAGGCTTCGACTGGATGCTAGGACCGAGAAGAGGGCTAGTTTTATAGTGCGCTTATCAGCAGTTTAGATCTGATAAATATAAACTGGGTTCCATTTTAAAAAAAATTATTCAGCAGATGATTTCGAAATTTAAATTTCTTTAATTATGCAACTTTTTTTCAAAGTTTAAATCTTATCGACCAGCTTATATCAATTTAAGGATCTTGTAAAACTTTTTATACTTGAAATTTCATCAAAATATTAATTCTTGAAATTTTTATGCAACTTTTTTTTTATATTTTGAAAATATCTCGAGATCAAATTAAGGCTATGGTGGACACTAATGCTTTCTTAAAATATTCAAACTTGGTTAGTTAATTTAAATTTCATTAAAAATTATGCAACTTTTTTAAAAGTTTAAATCTTGTCGACCAGCTTATATCAATTTAAGGATCTTGTAAAACTTTTTATACTTGAAATTTCATCAAAATATTAATTCTTGAAATTTTTATGCAACTTTTTTTTTATATTTTGAAAATATCTCGAGTTCAAATTAAGGCTATGGTGGACACTAATGCTTTCTTAAAATATTCAAACTTGGTTAGTTAATTTAAATTTCATTAAAAATTATGCAACTTTTTTAAAAGTTTAAATCTTGTCGACCAGCTTATATCAATTTAAGGATCTTGTAAAACTTTTTATACTTGAAATTTCATCAAAATATTAATTCTTGAAATTTTTATGCAACTTTTTTTTTATATTTTGAAAATATCTCGAGTTCAAATTAAGGCTATGGTGGACACTAATGCTTTCTTAAAATATTCAAACTTGGTTAGTTAATTTAAATTTCAAAATGCGGCCCCTTCTTGAGTGTAAAATTAGATTCTTGTAAAAAATAAATGAAATTTTTTTTCGATATCAAATCAAGTAAAATTTAGTTTTTTTCTTTAACTAACAATTTTTTTATTATATCAAGATGAGAAAACCGGATTTGAACATAATATGCTTGATTACCAAAGCAGCCGGACACAAAGGATTGTATCTCCGGTACGATAGATTTTAAGAAAAAACAAGGTTGAAAATCTCACGATTTTTCTAGGCTCGAAATGTACATCTATTAATTCGTGGAGACAAATATTTCAATTTGTTCTTATATATGAAAGAAGTTTATTTATTAATGTTTCCATCCAAATACCTGTATTTTTTAAGTATTCAGATTCATTTATTGTTAAATAACTCATATATGCTACAAGTGCAAATGTTAATAAAATAAAAAATATAAATATAAATTTTTTTGTAATAAATGTAATTATACCTAAAATTATAGTAACATAAATCGTTGCACAAAACAATGTTCCTTGTGCTAAATAATTGTCTGTCATCTTTGTTTTACGAATTGAAATTAGTAACTGATTCTTCTATTGTAAAATTTGTAAAATTTACAGGATAACCTGTGTCTGAATTGTTAACCATGTTATAATTTTTGCCATGTTTTATAAATTGTTTGTTTTTAATTATAACATTTGGAGGGTTGTTAGCTAAAGTTTTAAAGAAAACTTTACATTTTTTATCAGCTCTAAATAATAAATTTCCATCTTTATTTGGAGGGTTAAAATTATAATTAAAAGTTATGTTATATCGTTTCCTATTATACTGAAGTTGTGTGGATGCAGGTACTTGAATTTCGTTTACTTCGTGATTGAAAAAAACGTAATCTTTTAAAGGTTCAGTTTCGATTTCGTAAACTTCTTCTTTTGGTTTACAAGCGTATAAGTTGTTCTCAACTTGTTCAATTTTTTCAGTTGAACTCGAAGGACAAAACACAAAAGGTTGGTTAATATTACATGTCATGTATAAGGTGGAATCCAAAACAAAATTACCCGTTTGAACTTTTTCACCAAATGTGCAGTCATCTAACTTATCATTTTCTGCACTAAGGCTTTGTTTCCAAAATTTTAATTTATAGTATGGCATGTTATATTTCCGTTTAATTATTTTATTTTGGGACTTTAAGCATTCCCACTCATCATTTATTTTTATAGATTTATTTAATTGTTTCAAGAAACCATATTTGACGCATTCGGGATCAGAACAAATGTCGTAAAATTCTATCAATTGTTCATTTTTTTGACATTTTGGTATAGGATTTCCAGATATAACCCTAGGTTTAATCCAATTATTATAATGTATGTCTTTAAATTTAAAAATGTCTAGGTGTTTAAATTTAAAGGCTTTAGGTATATTATTTTTACATTGATAACCGTCAAAAAACGTGTTTGGAGGACAGTTGATTGTTGATTTCGTTCTACAATCATAGTATTCATTAGGATTTTTAGTAGGTAGCTTTTCATACTTTGATCCATCAGCTTCGATTACCTTGAAATCTTTGATGAAAAAACCAGGTTTAATACCTACTTCTTGCATAACACCATTTGAATCACAATTGTAACCAATGATACTATCAAAAGCTTTTGCTATTGGCCAAGTTTGTAGATGTTTTGAGTAATCATACGCTGGAATAACATACTCTGGATTATTAAGTTTAACGCTTTTACATAATTCTGGAGCTTCACATTTACCATTATGAAATACTTGAGGTAACATTGTTAAATCAATACCTGTTTTATTGTTATAATCCCATACTGGGGGACAACTTTGTAAATCGGTTAAGCGTCCCTGTACACATTTTCCGTACCGAGATGTATATTTAAATGGACCAAATTCCCCTTCAAAATATGGAATTGTTTCATTATTTTTGTTAAAACATAGTTCTGATTCACATTTAGAATTTAAAAAGTATTGATTTGATAAACACGATTTTATAATTGATTTACCACTATCACAAACGCCATAGGTATTGTGTGAAATTTTAAAAATATAACCGTCTTGTTTTACTTCACAAATATCATTGGGTTGGATACATTTATCAATATTAAAAATTTGTTCATTGGGACAGTTTCTAGTTTTTGTTCTTTGACCCTGACATTCAAAGTATTGTTTTTTATTATTTTCGTTTGGATATGTGTATCCATCTGTCTTATCCATGCATAAATCGACATTTATACATCTTTTTTGATTAAAAATTGTTCCAGGAGGACATTTATGTAAACTTTTAATTAAGTTATTATCACATTCGAAATAAAACATACTTGAATTTTGATATGGAATAGAACGTTGAGGTGTATTGTTTGATAAAGATTCCAATACATTACTTTTTAATATGTACTCATATAATCTTTTTCCAGTTGCTTTAACGTTTGAGGTTTGATTGTAACATTCGTTTTTTTCCATTATTTGACTATTATTCCAAAAATAATCATTTGTTAGTTGTATTTTCCATTCTTTTGATAATGAAGTAAATACTAAATGAGGTTTTTGTTCAATAATAGAATAGTCAAAAGGACTTATAGAAGATTGTGTCAAATAATCAAACGGTACAGTTAGTTTTTTAATAAATTTATCATTTTCATATTGATTACCTTCAAAATCAACAACTTTATTTTTTATATTTTTCGGTTTTGGAAAAGGTTTACTAAATGACGCTAAAAAGAAGTAATAAAGAATTAAAACCAATAAAACCACTATTATCATGAGACCTTTATTTAGTAAAAACGAGATAGAAATATGGAAAGAAAAAAATATTAAAAAAACGTTTTGTTGTAAAAATCCAGATTTTATTTATTATAGTGTACAGGAACGTCGAGGAGATGAAATGTCAACTCTTTACAAGGAATGTCGTAATTGTAAAACAAAAATTAAAAATTTATAACTTCATTTATTTGTTTTAATGTATTACTTAGAAATCTATCAGTTCGTGGTTTGATTACTTCGAATTTTGAATTACATTCGTATACAACTCCATTTTCTAGCTTGTTAGAAACTGGAATTTTTTTATCTCCTGCTATAAAATAACCGTTTTCATATAGCAAATCAAGTGTTTTTTCAGTTTTGAGTTTATAAATTTTATCTTTAAAAGTATGATAAATTATACCGTCACTATTACGCATGTTTAAAGGTAATTCATTAAAATTTGTGTAATATTTTTGTATTTTATAATGCGAAGGTAAATTGTAAAATTCCGGAAGACTTGGTAAAAATTTCAAAAGAGTAGATTTTACATTGCATACACTTATACCTTGAACTTGATAAACATCAAGTAAAATAACAGTTCCATCTTCCATTTTTTCTGCTCCAAATACAAATCCATTACCTATTGAACGTTTATCTATGATATTAGTTTCATTTCCTTCCCACATTTCATAAATATAATGTTCATAACTGTAAACAAAACCAAAAATACCATCATGTTTAATAGCTATAAGTGCATTTTCAATATGTTTGTTTGTATGAAATACTCGCTTTCTAATACATATGGATAATGTATATGGACGCCATTCTAGTAATGTATATTGAATTGATAAACCATCTTTAAAAATGTAAAAAATATTTTTAAAAGTTGAAAGTTTAGAAGTATCTATTGAAGGCTTTTTTAGTTTCCTATTTTTGTTATACATTTCTAGTTCAAATATAAGTCCATATTCTACTGTCGAGCCTTTTTTTATGTAACCATATATTTTTGCATTTTTTGACAATTTTATTTCATATCTGTGTTCAATTATATAAGGGTTTTGATAATAACTTAAAGTGTGATAAAATTCCCTATATTCAGTTTGACTCCATTTTGAGAATGGTATTTCTTCAGATTCTACAAATTTAAACCAATATTCTTCATAATAAGTTATGAATTGTGATATTCTCTTTTTAATTTCCCACTTTTGTTCTTTAAATCTAAAATGTTTTACATATCTAATTGAGTAGGTTTGAATATTTTCAAATGTAGATAAAGCTTCTTGAATATCTTTTAAAGAAGATAAAAATACATGTAAACGAAACTCGTATTCAAACATAAGGAGTAATGTATTTTTTAAATTTATTTAAATATTCAAGTAAGAGATCAAATTTTGTTTCCAAAACCCAGTATATTAATGCATAATATAATATGAAAAATAAAATTATATATATATGTTTTATATTTAAAAAATAAATGATAGTAGAATAAATTAATGGTGGTATAACAGAAAAAAACAATGTAAATTTTGAAATATTTCTTTTACTTAAAATGTTTTTATTTGAAGAATTTAATAAATTCTGATCTGCCTCCTTTAAATTTTTTTCAATATTTCGTATTGTATTAGACATCTTTATTTAGGGTAAATAAAAATCATAATACACGTAGAAAAACATTTTATTTAAAACGTAAGCTGATGAGTTATATAACAGTAATCTGGTAAATGTTCAGATCCCAAGACATGTATATCATGATATAAAATCCATGGACATTTTTTAGAGGTATGAAAAGAGTTAATTGAATGATTTACAGCATTCAAACAATCAATACAATCATAACTTCTGTTAAAAAACCTTTTTCGGTTTTCAGCATGAAATTTAAAAGTTTCATTTGGAATAAAATAAAAGGCATAATCTTGAAATACATTACAGATTTCCATATTTAACTCTGGAATTTTGTAAATAGGATTTTTAAAAAGTTTATAACACCATATACAGATGAATTCGTTTTTTAATACAAAAGGTAATTTACAAAACAAACAATTCTTATTTTCTAACATTGATTTAGGTACTAAGACAAATCTGTAGTCTTCCTCTTGTCCTTGAATGTTGTTGTTATTCATATGAACAACTAAAAGAAAACTATTATAAAGAATTGTTTTTAAAAAGGTAATAAATTTTAAAAAAAATTAACAATGCTTACCTGATCTTCGTAAAATATTTAAAGGTTTTTCAACTTCTAAGGACTGTATATTTTTCTCTTTTATTGTTAAATCCAGAGGTATTTCAATCTCCAAAGACTTATTTTTCATAGTTAAATCCAAAGGTTCTATAAAAAAAATCATTTTTAATTACTAGGGAGCTACCGCCCTCTGTTCGCTAACCCCCGTTAACCCAGGCGCGCATTCTAAGTTGCATAGCGCTCCCCCTTTTTTCCAAAATGTGTAGCTGAGTTCAAGTTGCAAGGTTAGATAAAAATTTAGAAATGCGCGGTTTCGAGGCTTTTGTGTATGATATACCCGCGCGCGTGCTCGTAGACGTGTCAGTTTTGGCTGTGGATTCCGTTCATTCGGGAGGGAAAGGTTTTGGGAGGGATAGTAGACACCTAGACGAGTCAGAATCACATAGGATTTTGGGGTCCCAGAACAAATCCTAGGGAGTTAAAAATGGAGCGACACCCAAAAAAAATTCAATTTGTAGAAGAACTACTATTGGTAAAAATTCAATTATGGTCTCAAAAATTGTGGTTTAATATGATCTTTAAAATTATCTCAAAAGTCTTCACTTTATGAAAAAATTTAAAAAAAACCACAAAAACATGTGAAAATTATGCCCAAACCTTATTTTGTATTTTGAAATCTTTTCTTTTGATTTGATAATCTGAAAGATCATAAATGAAAATCCTCAAGTTCAAAGTTTCACGTAAATACAATCAGTATTAAACGCTTGAGATCCTGTTAAAGTTCGTTTTTTGCATACGCGAACTGGTTTCCTATAGCCGTTCCCAAAACGGTAGTTTGCGGACGCAAAAAACGGACTTAAACAGGGTCTCAAGCATTTAATATTGATGGTTTTTACGTGACACTTTGGACTTAAGGGTTTTAAACTATGATCTTTCAGATTATTAAATCAAAAGAAATGATTTAGAAATACAAAATAAAGTTTTGGCAGAGTTTTCACATTTTTTTGTAATAAAAAAATTTTAAACTGAAAACTTTTAAGATACTTTAAAAGATCATATTAAACCACAATTTTTGAGACCATAATTAAATTCTTTCCAATAGTAGTTCTTCTACAAATTGAATATTTTTTGGGTGTCGCTCCATTTTTAACTCCCTGGGATTTGGTGTAGGACCCCCAAATCCTATGTGATTCTGACTCGTCTATGTGTCTACTATCCCCCCTAGAAGTGTGACCCAACATTTATGAGACACCCTGTATAAAAAAATGTCTAGACAAAAAAATGTGTTTTAGCATAGGACTTTATTCCATCAAAGACTTTTCTTTGTTGGAATAGGGTGAAGTCCCCTTAAGGGACTAACGATCCAGCGGGTTTGAGCCGCCTCAGAGGCCTGGAATGGAAGGCTCCCCAAACTTGTTTTTATGTGATTTGAGTAATATTTCAAATTAATTTCTCGTGCGATTAAAAAATTAGAAATATTTTAAAATTGAGATTTTTTTTAGAAATTCTAAAGACTTATCGCACACCCTTAAAAGAATCTGTACAGTTTGATACAGATCAGTAATTAAAAAGCCTTTCTCTGAAAACAGTTCACCAAAAACTTTTTTAGAATAGAGAGATGCCTGTTTAAAAAGTATATAAAAATATCATTTACCCATGAGTTCATCAGTTGTATCTAATTTTTTGTAGGAGGAGTTACTTTCTTCAGCATCCATTTTGGTGTTGTGCAGTCAACTGAATGTAAAGAAATTCTGTGGCTAGCTCAAAATCCATTGGCCTTTATATACCATCTTAGTCTCTGTACTATGGCAGTAAGTAGTATAAACTTTGAACCTCTTACGAAACCGTTATGTCGTTGTTGGAGTATTCCCTGTTCCCATTTTACTCTATCTGATTTTGCAATGAATTGTAAAAAAACTCCATATTTAATAGAAATAATCAAGCAAGAATTTAATTTTGCTTTATATGTGAACAGATTAAAATTTAAACGTAACATTGATGTACTTATTAGAAGAGCTATAAAATATGGGATAGATGTTAATCAATGTGATCCTCTGACAGGTCGAAATGCCTTACATTTTGCCTGTATGGGTAAGGCATGTGAAAAAACTATAGCTTATTTGATAAAATATGTACCTACATTAAATGTAAATTCGTTTGACATTTTTGGTTTGCCATGTTTTGCTTATTTAAATGGTTCAAGTTTTTCAAATGTTTCAAATAAAATTCAGACTATTTTTTTTAACAAGATGTCTCGTCAATCGAGATTGAGACTTACAATTTTTAAAAAGAGTTCTAAACTTTTCAAATATTTATTTTTTCAAATCGTTCCTAGTCACTGGAATTCTTACGTATTTTCATACATAACAGTATATATATTTCAATTGTTAAATAATGATCAAATTAAATTGCTAACATTAATAAGAGACGATAAGAATAATACATTGCTACATTTTACTGTAAAAAGTAATAATATCAGTTTAACTTCTGACATTTTGATTGCTGACAGTTCATTAATTGTAATTAAAAATGATAAGGGTAAACTTCCAGAACATTATTGCAAAACGTATGAAATGTTCGAAATGTTTCATACTGATGAATGGTATAAAAAAATGTACATTTATGATAACAGTTATTATTCCTTAATGCTTAATAATTCCTTAAAAAGAATAATGTATTATTATCCAGAAATAATAGATGCCACAATTAATGAGACACATTGTGTTATACAAAATTTTGAATTATTACTTATTAATTTAATAAATCTCAAAGAAGAACTTATTATTAAAATATGCAAATACGTAAGAGATACTTTAGATAATACCTTATGGCATATATATGTAAAGTTTAGTGAATTAGAATCAGTTAGCAATTTATTACCAAAAGTATTCAAATTATTGGACAAAACAATAATTAATAATAAAAATTTATTGGGTGAAACACCTTTACATTTAACTCAGAATATTGAATTAAAAGATATGTTAGTTAAATATGGTGCACATGAAGATTGTTTAGATAATAAGAAACAAATAGCATACAAAATAGTTTTAAAATTATCCTGTATTGCAGCAAGACAAATAAGTGATGACTATGTACAATATGTTCCAAAACATCTAAAGGAAGTTATTAATTTTCATCAACCTGGTTTAGTACCCTAAAAACTACCAAATATCAAAAAATATTTTTTGTATTTTCTAATCCCTCATACTGTCAGGAAGCTAGGGTCAAAGTTTTAGACCTGAACTCTGTTACATAACTTGATGTCAAGCTCAAATTACTATGTCTCTCAACACTTAAAATTCCTTTTTCTCAGACTCTTTTTAGGAATAGTTTCTATTCCCTAAGACTGTTCATATAGAATTTTAGTTTTCGAGAAAAAAAATCGTGAACAATATTTGAGAGTTTAATCTTTGGTTTTTTTTAGTTGTTTTGTAAAAAAGTCATAATTTTTTTTCAAACTTAAGGAGTCTATACAAATTATCTTGATATTGCCAAGAACCAAACTTCAAGTTTGACAAACAATTTCAAGACAGATATTGTTGAGGTAAAATACGAGCACTCTAGGTTCAAGTTTGATGTATAATGATCTTCAATTTAATATGCTTTTTGTTAAAAAAATTTTTGATCAAACAAATTATTTGTAGAAGTTTTTTAAAAATAAATTAAATTAACTTGAAATTGTATTTGAAAGCATTGTAGTGCAACTACAAAATATGGTTGCATTTTCCAAAAGATTTTTCTTTCTTAAGGGTACAAAATGGACGTTTAAAATAACTTTAAATATTTTTCTTTAATTTTTGAAACTATTGCTCTGAAATTTTTACATTATTCTGGCTTGATATCCCAAACGATATAAAAAATTTTTCAGAAAAATCCATTGATAAATTTTACATTTAAATATGCTAATTATTTTTGCTAAAAAAAAATAAAAATTCTAGATTATTTTAAATAATGAAAAAAATTCTTTAATTTGATCTATATTAAAATCTAACTGTCACAAATGTTTCAAATATTAAATGGTACTAAAATACCTATTTAAAAAAAATTAGTTCACCAGGAATATTTTGAAATTTGTAAAAAAAATAAAAAATTTTCAATACATTTTTCTGAAAAATTATTTATGTTGTTTGGAATATAAAGCACAAATACTGTTAAAATTTCAGAGCGATAGCTTAAAAATTAAAGAAAAATATTTAAAGTGGTTTTAAACATCATTTGTACCCTTAATGGAGAAGTTAATGATTTTTTGTAAAAAGGAAATCCATCAATTGTTAATTTAAAATACATAGTTATTTTAGCTAGTTTTTCATATTTAATTTAAATTTTTTTTATATTTTTTATAGACCTTTTACTAAGTCAAAAGCTTGGATTGTTGGTAACGAAAAGTTCAAAGAAACAATGCTACCAATAAAAGCTGAAGGTAAAAAATATATCCCTTTTACTTCTTTGTTTTGTGAATGGTACTTTTAATAATCTTGTATTTCTATGAACACATGAGTGTTATCTATATTTCATCTAACACGATTCCTTAATAAAATTTCAGATATCCACAATGGAAACGAAATTCCAGTTCCAAAGCCTCGAAAGAAGTGGCTCGAGCTCAATTGCGTTGAACCACTCTTCAAATGCCAACAGAAAGAAAAGTTCTGATTCTAATAATATCACGAGGGACAACATTCCTGCTCAAATGAGACAGACCCTTTCCTCAATCAATTCAGACTTGTATTCTAATACTAGTGAACAGTGGCGAATCCAGAAGGGGGGCTGCAGCCCCCCAGGATGTATTTCTGTTTGGAGTGGATGATAGATGTCTGACATTTAAAATTAGGGCATTTGCATATTATCTTGTTGACCCTGAATTCAATTTACAATGGAAAATATCGAAGACTTTTTTCTAAAATGTTGCTCATTTGGATCTTTATTTTTTATAGAAGTAAATCTGAAGCTTGCCCTGCGATATCACTTTCAATTCTTTATTTTAATTTATATGTATTTTTTTTAATTTTATTTGTAATCACATTATAATTTTCTTTAGGCTGCCCATATGGGTCTCTGACTCCTGGGCAACTCATACATCAAATTTTCTGTATTAAGTCTTTCAAATGCCCATACTTTTTTCATTTTATTTAATTGTATAGTATGGAACACAAATTTCTCCCCAAAAATCAAGCATTAGTGGGATGTGTATTAGAAAGCCAGAAGATATAGCTCCAACTAATTTTTTAATGTGTAAACAGTAATATATATCGGCATTGAATTTTTTTTAAAATAACAACTAAGCTTTTTCTTTTAAAATTTTTTAAAAAGCACTTTTCTGAAAAATTCTATCTTCCAACTTTAAAAATTTTTTATTTTTTTAAAATTCTGGTTTCTTCTTTATGTTCTATGAAGATTAGAGATACATCAGAGCAAATTTTGATTTAAAGGAACAATTTTTGTAAAAAAATAGGAGGATTTTTAAAAAACGTCCCTAAATTGGAGGGTGTTTTCATGATAAAATATGGTAATCAACCCAATTTTTGTAAATATATTTATTACATACATATTACATAAATACTTTTTTTTTCAAAAAAGTGTACTTAACAAATATATTTCATTTGAGTAGAGTTCTACTGGAAATTTCAGCATAACCATTGAGTTCTGAAAAATTTTTTTAATTTGATTAAAGATGTCAGATTTATATTTTTATGCACAAACTAATGATGAACATGATGAAAAATATGTATTTTTACAGTTAAAATCTTCGGATAAAAATTGCTCTAAAGTATTTTCAAAAGAAGAAATTTTAGAGTCATTTTCTAAAATTTCCTATTTTTGTCCTGATTGTCAGCACCATCAAGTTTTTGTTATTTTCCCTTTGATTCGTTCAGTTGACATTGACTTAATTACATATTTTAATTTAAATATATGGTTATCTGAACAGGAACATAAAGTATGGAATGAATCATTCCATACTGTAATTTCGATTGATGATTTTTATATGATAAAATCACTGATTTTTGAAAAATTCTTTACAAGCAAAAACAACTGTAACTTATGTAGTTGTAAAGAAAAAATTTATTTTACTCTGTTTTGCGGAATGCATTATTTGGAGCGGTTCTTTAATTGTAGAAATGGAAGATATAATAATTATTTAGAGTTTAAAGATAAAAAATCTCTATATAACTTTGATGATTTTGACAACTTGTTATAGTTTTAATATACAATCTTTAATGGTACAATTATATTTATGTGTTAACGTTTTAAAAACAAAAGTCCTGCAATAACTAATGCACCTAATTGTAATCCTAATTCGGTATAATAATATAAGGTATTTTCTTTGTATTGTACATTACTTATTTTAACCTTTTCATTAGTGTTTGCATACATGATATAACCAAACAATGTTATTGATGTAAACAACAAAATAACTAACGAAACTATTAATATGACTTTTAAATTCATCTCTTTATTTATATTTTTTTTTATTGACCTGTAAAAAATTTTTGTAATTATGTTATTATATAAGAAAGGGTTAGGTGGGGTAATTGGAAATCAGGAAACAAACCCTAGTGGGGTGGACCAAAGCCGGCATGATACCTGAAAGTTTCTATTACAGCATTTCATTATCGTAATTCACGAAGGTATAACAACGTTCTCCTACATCGTTGCTTTACCATAAAATTTCGAACCCTTCTAAATCGCTCGATACGATATACTTTTTTAAAATTTCTTCAATTGAATGGATTTGTAATTTATTTCTAAACGTATATTTAGGGCGTAACCATGTAACGAGTTTATATTCAGTTTTTTCGGTGAAACGAAGCGGAGCTTTAATTCTCCAAAACTTTACAAAGGTACTTGTCCATCGGTGCCATAATTGTATCTCGATATTTTTCTTCCAGTCTATTTTATCAATCAATGTTGCGTATAAACAGTCGTGTGAAACAGCATTAGATTCTTTAAAAGAATCGTAATAATCCTGATTGGTTAGGTAATGAATTATTTCGACGCATTTTTCGCTTCCACCTATATCATAACATATACTACCCTGGGTTTCCGATCCTTTTAACACTGCATCAATGAGTAAATATGTGTCGGAATGGTAGCAAAGCACGTTTTCTCTTAAAAAATCGTAAAACACCGAATTGTGCACTGGAATGTGAAAAGAATCCTCCTTGAAGAAAACTGGTATCATTTTGATTTTTTTCTAGTCAGTTTAAACAAACACTAACGTAAGGTTTGAATAGACAACACATAAAAAGAATGATTTCAACTTTGATTATAATTCTTCTGTAATATTTCAGAAGCCTGTAGAACAATATCTAAATGTAAGTAATAGTCAGAACCCTATTAGAATATATTTTTTTGTATTAATTTCGGAGAAATTTACAACTCCACAAGTAAGTGTAAAACTAAATGAATGATTTTATTTTCTTTAAAATAATCTAACGTTAATCTGTAAGTGAAACGTGATTGGCTATGAATTCCTATAAATACAATGCAATTTAGTGTTCACTAGATAAAGCTGGTTCAGAGGCCGAGAGTTGAAGCTCATGCATTCAAACAGCTTATTTTCTTCAAAAGTGAGGCTCCTCAAGCGTTGAATCGCCCACCAGACCAATGAATGACAAGCTCCGCCCCTTGACCAGATAAATCACCACAAGCTCTGCTCAGAGTCCAAATTTGTTCAAGCCGGCAACTCAACACTTACGAGCTAGATGCAAAATTCAAGGAGATATTATATTTTAAATGGTAATAAATATTCTCCCAAACAATTTTTAAAAGAAATGGTTCATAAACCAAAAAAAAGTTTACATAGACGAAAAAAATTAAATATGAAAAAACGAAAAAATAATTCATGTAATTTACGAATAAATGTGACTAATAAAAGACATTTGCAACAAACTTCGATACATACAAATGTAAAATATTATTACGATCCTATTGAACATGCAAACAACGAATTACAAACTATTTTACCAGGGGAAGAAATTTTTTTACACTCAATGTATAATGATCATTATTCCAATTTAAATGTACAAACTTTTGAGGAAATGGAAAAGGAAATGTTATCAATATCTGAAATTGTAATTCCTGTTAGAAAAATGCTTAATTTAGAAGAAAAAAATATTGAAGTTGATCTTTTATTAGAAGAAGAATTTTTAAGAGAAAATTTTATTTTAAATGCAAAAACTTTAAGAAGACGGGGAATGAACCGTTATCAATATTTGAAGTTTTAATATGTACATTTATATTGATTTACTATTTGTATGTAAGGTTTATTACAAAATAAACTTTCACCAATTAACATTTTTATTGTTTCTTTATTTATATTTAGTGTATTATTTAAATTGATGGAAGATATAAGAACAATGTCATCATCTCCAATAACATAATATTTACCAATTCTAACTGGTGAATTTATAAATACTTCTAAACTCTTATGTAAATTGTTTTTTTTGTATTTATATCCCAAAATACTGTTTTTAATTAACCAATCTTTTGGGTGTTGTATTTCAGGAACTGTTAATGTTAGAGTGCTATAATTTTCAAATATAAATGGCACACATATTTTAGTTTCTAATGGTGATCCATTATATTTGATATTTTTAAAATTGATTTGTTTATCGGTATAAAGCTGATACATATCTAATATATAAATTAAAGGTACATTTGAACACATAAGTAAAGGATATTCTGTTTGTAAAGTTTCATTAACGAGAATCATTTTAATAAATACTACTTCATTAGTAGTACATTGGCAGAAGTATTCTCCATTAACATGTTTGAATCTATCGATTTGCTTAATCCTACTGGGTTCTATAAACATTACCAAAATCTTACAGCAAGTCAGAAACTTTTCGTAGACTTACTTAATGATTGGTTCAACGATAAAAAATTTAGGATTGTAATTGTGACCGGTAGCCCTGGATCAGGTAAAACTTTCACAGTATTTGAAACAATAAAATTTACAAATACACAAACTTTAAAATTAGCCCCAACAGCTAGATTAGCTCAAAAAATAAAAGGTCGAACTATTCATTCTGCTTTAAAGTTAAATTGGGGAGATGGTAGTGTAATTGACAGTGTAGAAAAACGAATTAACGAAATTGAAGATACTGTTAATATTTTACCTTTGAGTACTGAAATTTATAACGAAATTAATTATTATGATCCTATTGATATTTTATTAATAGATGAAGTTTCAATGGTTCCTATTTATTTAATTTATCCGATCATAAAATATTTTATGACTAACTATCCTCATTTATTAATTGTTATGATAGGAGATGAAAATCAATTATTACCAGTAAAAAGTACTTATAATATATTCAATTTTAAAATTCCAGAAATAACCCCAATTTATTTACATTTAACTGAAAATAAAAGATTTTCACTAGATTATTTAAAAATTATTAAGGAATTCAAAGAAATTATTAATACTAATGATTATGATAATTTAATTTTGTATATTAAAAACACTTATCCTATAATAGAACATATAACTGAAGATATGTTAAAAAAATGTAAGAAAGTTTTAGTTTATAAAAATTCTTCTGCAGATATTTATAATAAACTGTATCTAGATTTACAGTCAGGTCCAGATATTGTAATACCCAAAATTTTCCAAGGAGAAATAGATAAGTATAGTTTTATTCGCTTAAAAAGTAACTGTGAAATAATTACTACAACAAAAAATATAAATATACCGAATGGTACGATTTTGACATTTTTAAAATATGATAATAGAAATGACAGATTATGTTGTAAAAAAAACAATGAATTAGAATATATTTATAGGGATAAGTATACTGGAAATTTTAATATTAGTGTTGCTTTTGCTATAACCATTCACAAATTTCAAGGCGATACTATAAATGAAGATATTATAATTGATTTCGATAAATCAAATAACTTAAATTTACTCTATACAGCGGTGAGTAGAGTTAAATCAATGAAACAAATTTTAGGTATTCGAAATTTAATTTAATCTTAAATTAAGAAATGAATACTTTTATGTCAATGATCGATCATGTTAGAGCTAATGAAGTAATATCTTTTATTACACATTTAAAAACTGATGATTTCGAAAAAATACCTTTCATGGTATTTGCACCCAAAGACAATACACAGTTAGGAGTTCTTAACGTTACAAATCAAGTGTTAAATTCGCCTTTACTTAAACGTTTCTTAAATAATTACTATCCAATAAAGAATGGTAGTAATATTCAAAGTGTAAATGAAAAAGACGTTTATTTCAAAAAGGATAAAGAACGTGAACCTTTTATAAACTCTGCATTAGTAGGAGATGCAAATTTTAATTCTTTTAATTTTTTTATAAATAATTATAATAGTGGTATAAAAACTAATATTAAAGTAGAAGATGTAGAAATGTTAGAGGATTTGAATGTTATAATGCCAAAACAACTATTTAATGTTTCACGTAAAAGAAAATTTTCTGATAGTGATATGGACATTGTAAAAAATGAAACAATAGCAACGATAAATAAATTGAAAGCTAATAAAGATACAATTGAAACACAAATAAATAACTTAAGAGCTGGAATAAATGAAACAAATCAAAACGATGATTTAAATTTAAGAATTAAAGAGTTCGAAACTAAGTTAGATGAAATTAAAAATGAAATCCTCCAGTTAGAGAAAACTTTATGAAGATACTTGAAATTTAGAGATCAAATAGTTGGAATCTAAGTTAGATGAAACTTAAATCCTCCAGTTAAATAAAACTATAGAATAAACTACCATGTAATTAAGATATGGAGTTTGATTTAAAAAATTTTTTAAAATCAATAAAAAATATTCAAACAAAACAAAAATATTTAACTGAATTTCAAGTAATAAACGGTTGGCCAAATTTAAAACTAATATATGATATGCAATTACATATTTTTAAGGTTAAAATATTAAAGTCACAGAATACTGTGAAATCAGATTATACGTTAAGATCTAGGAAGAAAAGAGATTAACATATTTATAAAGTAAAAAAATATCTCTTATTTTTTCTATGTAATTCTGTGATCGGAACTATCTTTTGAGAGGATTTTACCCAATTTATGGAGAAATTTCATTTATTTATGTATTTTTTTTGAAAATAAGATGTTTTTCAAATTTGTAGAGGAATTTCCTTTAGTCATGCTACTGATCAAGTTTTATGTTATATTTTAAATATCTCTGAACTAACACTGAATTTTACCCATAAAATTCAATATTTGTACCTCATTTGAAAATATTACAATTGTAACGTAAAAAAAATGCCTTTTTGTAATATTTTTAAAAACTTATTTCCCATTTTAAATTAAGAATGGATTGTATGGTTAGTATCAGTAATTTTTTACAAAAAATAAAAAATCCTCAAACTAAATTATATTTTATTTTATATTTCCAAAGTATTGGAAAATGCGATAAAAAATATGGTTTATACTACAGAAACAATAATATAAGGGTTTTAAATATTTATTAAAGAGTATGATTGTTGTTTGGGTGACTTTGTTTTTTTATATATTATTATTAATAATTAAACTAATACCTACAAATACCACTACTAAATGGAAAAAAATAAATTATTCTTTTGAAAAAATAGAAAATAACGAATGTAAAACTGATTCTGATTGTAGAAATTCAGAAATATGTTCGAATAAAAAGTGTATTCCAAAATTTCGTGGAGTAGCAGATTGTAATCCTAATACAGGTTATTGGGCAATAATTAATCATAATGGAAAAACGTATGCTAAATGTACCTGTAAATATCCACACTTAATAGATCAAAATTGGGATGGTGGAAATTGTAACGTTGACAAAGCTTGTGGTCCTAATGGTAAATTACATGATGTGACTGTAGATCCAACAATACATGGAATATGTATTTGTAATTCAGGATATATTCCAGATAACACTAAATTAAACTGTAGAAAACAATTACCTTATGAAAGACCACAAAGTGTTTGTTTATCAAATGAAATAAATTTACATGAAGCTAGAAAAATCTTTCATTCAAATTACATTAATAACTTACCCAAAAATATTAAATGTATACGAAAACCTTGTAGTTATAATGTTTTTAACGGTAAACCTTTAAAACATGTTAGTTTACATAAAAACGGTTGTGTATGCGATCCTTCCTATGGAAACTTTGGAATTAAATTTAATAATGAAAAGTTCTTAAATACAAATGGTTACGATGCATGTGCAAATATTTATGAAGATGAACCTAGTGAAGAAATCGATGTGGAATTGTTTAATTACTTTTATATTGATAAAAACCCACCCATATCATATATCCATTTCAAAAACATAAAACAAAATGTAACAATTCCTCAATTACGCAAATACATAACATTAAATACGATTCAAATATCAGAAAATGATTGGAAAAATAGCTTTTCACAAAATGTTTTTATTAATGAACAATTTAAATATAAATCTAAGAAATGTACAGAAAATTTCTTTTTCGTGATAAAATGTAACGATCATTTTGTCAATGACAATATTTTATACTGTCATGAAATTCCAAACATATTACGAACAGAAGACATTGAAGTTGTAGCGCATAATTTATTGTATACATATCCTGTCTGCAAATATAAATCGTTTAACACATCGGATCCATTTTATATGTACAATGAATTTTATATATTAAATCCTTTTTTGTTGTCTTTTAAAGAAAAACCTAGATTACAAAGATTTAATGGATTTAAAATGCATAAAATGGGAAATGAATGGTATATCGACTTTGCAGAAAATGATTTTGACAAATACGAATCAACTAGTACATATCCTATTATAAAAAATTCAAGTGATATAGTGCAAACAGCAAGAAAATTAGATTATTCTCCTTTGTATGTATTCTAAAATTCTCGTGATCAATTTTAGGCAACTGTTGACCACTCAAACTAACACACGGTGAACAGTTAGTTTGTTGGCTTTTTCCATATCAACGGTACAACGCGGCCCTGCAAACATCTGTTGCGTTTTTCACAACCACAAATAAGAAGTGCCTCAATGATCCTTAGAAGTGGATAGGCTTCCTTTACATTATGATTTCCTGTAAATATTATTTTTGAGTAACTAAATTAACCCGTTGGAACTCGCGGGGTCATTTTATAACCCACATTCCATTTAACGGAAAACTAAACACCTGGAGATTCTTTACTATCGAGTAGCTGGGTTTCTGACCATTTTCTACATGTTTGAGCAGTTTCGTGGAATTCGGTTTATTTTTCCGTCTCCCAGACGCATTTTTTTAGCTTTTGGGGTAACCCCCGCGAGTCTTTTCGTTAGTACATACGTTCTTTTGTACTCTGCCTTCTATACAACCCACTGATAAGGGCCCAAAATATTGTTAAACAAATTTTTCAGGGTGTTCTTATGCATTTTAGTACAAAGAAAAGGAAGACACAGGTCCCAGTGACAGTTTTATGACTTGTATTTCACCAGACCACTGTACCCCACCCCTTACATTCTTTGCTTTTGTATTGATATAACAAGTTTTTGAAGAAAAAATACCAAAGTTTGAGTGTTAGGAGACAAAGGTTAGAATAGAAAAACTACTTGTGTTTAAATCTTTTTTGTACGTCATCTGTAATAATTGTCTTTACCTAAAGAGGAAGTTGTAGTATTTTGAAGTAATTAAATTAATTTTTACATTGAAATGATTTGTTTCATATATATGTGTAATAAGAAAAATTAATATCAAACTCAAAAAATTATTTCTCAGTGCAGATTATAAGTTTTATGTCTAAAATTTTATGGTTCCGATGTAAAAAAAACATTTTTAACGATGTAGAAAAGAGCGAAAAAGGTTGGGGCTATCCCATAACCCCCGCGAGGAGTAATAATCAAAATTATTTTATCTACTAAGGAAATTTATTTGGTTAGAGCAAATTAATTATGCACTGAGGGTTTAAATATTCCCAAAATACAAAAAAAACAGAAGTCACTTTCCTTAAAATTTGAACTGAGAATCCGATCAAAAGGGCAGCTGAAACTTCTGTTTTCGCATTTCAGACTGAAATACTCATCCAGTGCTACCTTTTATCCTGCAAAGTATCATCAGTAAGGATAGTATAATTTAGGGGACATGTATAAGTACCGTCAAAAAGGATTACTACATGGCCCTATTTGAAAATCGCGTAATACCTGTCCCTGTGGTTAGGGACCTGATCCTCCTGTCGAGTGGTTCTTCTATAAGAATTGAGATTTGGGAAACTAGGTTGAGCTCTGGGACACCTTTGTAAGCTCTTCCGGCGTTTCTGTGGGTCCACTGCTGTCCGACAGATAGGACATGTATCTTGTCTTTGTAACCATGGTCCCAAACATTTTTCATGGTATATATGCCCACATTTTAACTTTTTAGCTAGATCTTTTACTCTATAATCTTCCATACACACAGTACATTGTAGTCCTTTAGCAACATCTTCTTCAGAAACAACAACTGTTTCCAAATTTGTTACTTTGATCTTCTCTTTTGGAATGGGTTTTTCATCCACCTCGTTCAAGAACATGTCAGTCTAAGTCTGGACCATAGATTGAAGTGTATCTCAGAACAGAGCCGATATTTTTTCTTGTACCCTCATAAAGACACCTGCTCTCTTGAAAGAAGTTCACGTTTTGGACGAGGTTCAAACTAAAAAAAGTATGACGCTTGATTTGAAAATAAAGTGATTATGAAACGCGCCCACGAAGAGGAAGAAGATAATGTAAATATTAAAAAAGGTAAGGAATCGGACGTTAACATATTGCAAGAAATAAGAGACGAATTAAATAAAACGGAAAACGAATACAAAACTGAAAATGAAAATTTTACATTTGCTTATTTTGGATCTTTTATTAGAAAAACTTTAGAACAGTTCAATGAAGGATGTAAATATTTTGATTTGGATAAAATACCAGAAAATGTAGAAGGATTTAAGAAAATGTTTAACCTTGCAAAATTAGTAGTTGAAACAGAAAAAAAAGTGAAAACCCACGAATCTTACATGGCCCTCTATGATATGATATCAAATTGTACAAGTAAGTTTTTACATGAAAAAATTTTAAAACCTTACCTCGAAAACTATATATCTTCAAAAACTCTGGCCAAAGCATTTAATGAATATCAAAATTATTTAAATTCTAACAATAGTGATTCATTAAGAGTAGAAGCTTCATTGTGTATATTACAGGATTCAATTGATAAACAAGAGCCCTTGAAAATTACAAATCCCATTTATAATCGTTTCTCTCAACAAATGACATCAGTAAGTAAATATGTAATTGAGATAATGAAAGGTTTAGCCGCAAAATCACTAGAAGATCTTGAAGTTACAGTACCTATTCAATAACATGTCTTTTATCGAAATTAAGTATAATAATATAAAGGAATTAATCGAAAAATTTTCTATTAATTCCTTTAATAATCAAATTCCATCTCAAGAATCAAATTTTGTTATTATTAATCCTAAAACTTATATTGGTTCTTATGGAGGCATTTATCACATTAATGAATTACAACATTTTTCAGGAAATTTTATTTACGATTACATAACACCCAATCACATAATTGTTTGGTGGCAATCTCCCTCCTCATTAACGGGAGACTTGAGTTTAACTAAAAATTATTATGTTACAGTAACACCTAGAATGTACTCACTTATGAGAAGGCATACAATTTTTAAACATGTGAAAAGTTCTTACTATTAAAGCATGCTTTGAATAATCAATCTGTCTTTTTCAAATTTTTCCTTATCATATAAATCTTTGCCTAACTGCTCATTTATTGAATTATGAATATTAAACCATAAAATTGGATAATCAAACAAGTTTTCTAAATCCTTGCCATATTTTAGTGTAATAGAATTGTAATGCTCTTCGCAAATATGACATCTCAATGTTCTATGTAAAAAATGTATGCAAAAATCTTTCCATATTGACTTGGCATAGTCAGCGTTTTTTCTTATTTCGATTGCTTCGGCCATAAAGTGAATTAATCTCCAGTAAAAAGGACCAAATGTATTTGATGTTAATTTTCTGTTGTGAACAAATTTAGTTTCAGCTTCAAATACAATATCACTATTCAAAACATTTATTTTATTCATGAAATTCCGAATAGAGTCTGCTTTTCCTTCATTTAATGATTGTATCGTTTCGTCAATTAAAAAAATTTCACGATTAGTCCATTTTTTACAATACAATAAAGAAATAACACTATAAATTAACAGTTTATATATGCTTATCCAATATTGTAAATAGTTAGTGTAAGGAATAATAAACATATGACGAAGTTTTTGAATATTTAAAGACTTTCCAACAAAAAGTAGAAAAGTTATAACGAGTTCATCTTTGTAATTTTTAGAATTTTCAATTCTTAAAAATTTGTCACTATTAAAATTTTCATTAAAATCGATATTTTTTAAAGTATAGTCTATTTGTTCAGTTATTAGTGGATCAGAATTAGTTTTTATCCATTCTAATTCTTCTTTATTAAATATTCCTGTTTTAAAAGCTTTTTTTAAAATTGAAAAGGAGTCTGAATTCATTCTTTATTTCTTATTTCAAAGGTATAACCCGTTCCTTGGTTAAACTGTTGACCGAAAAAAATTTTGCTTATAGAGTCTTGAACTGGGTAAGTCTTAGATTTTTTTATCTCATTATTATAAATTTGTTTTATGGCTTCAAAACAAAGGGTAGGCAATCCTTCTGTATGAAATTTTACACCGTTTCGATTTAAAGCTATTAATTTTCCTTTATGATATTGAAGTTTTAATATTGTAATTAAATCGTTATAAAATTTACCTTTTGGTGTTAGGTTTTTAAAATATTGTAATTTAATTACTTGAAGATAGTTAAAAAATGCAATTATAAAACTAAAATGTTTACTAACATGTTTTACATCAGAAAAACCTAAAATTTTTCTAGGATCAAAATTTCGAATTATGTATTCTTTCATATCTGGTTTTTTTATTATAATTTTAAAAACTCCATCAACAAAACTATTGGAAATAATAATTTTTTTTAATTGTACGTACGTATGATCATTTAAAGTTTCAGCTTTGTTAATTGAACTTTGCAGTGATAAAAAACAAGTTTCGTGTGCATTAATATTTAAAAGTTCTTCTTTGGTACAATTATTAACAAATATAGTAGTGAATTTTCGTTTATTGCTAATATCAAAAATTTGGTTTATAATAGTATATATATTTATTTCAAAATATAGATCTTTTTCAAGTTGAGGAGAAGTTTCTAAATCTGGTAATTTATCATGAAGATGTCTTTTATCAAGTGTACTTTGAGTATTGAATCTAGTAACTCTACAAGTTAATTCTATCCCAAATGGTTCTCCTGGAGTAGGAAAGTTTCTTCTAATACTTTTACAATAATCTAACAAAAATAACCCTAAGTTTTGGGGATTTTTGTTAAAAATTTCAAGATTTTCTACGTGTGATAAATGAGTTTGAAATATTTTCATTACAGATAATATTTGATGAGGTTTTATTATTTCTTCCATTTCTTCCCAAATATGCGGAAAATTATTATATACGTAGCTGAAAATTATAACCGCTGGGTCCATTATAATTCGATTTTAAAAATGTCAATTTTTTTAAAAAAAATCCCTATAAATAAGCCTTTATTTGTTCATTTTTATTACAACAAAAATGACGTTCAGAGTAGATACTCTTCTTGACAAAATACAATCTTATATTACAAATTCCTTTACTGAAAATAACAATAATGGTTTTTTACAAGAGACTATAGACAATTTACCCGAAATAAAAATAAATGATAATAGTATTGAATGTTCTATATGCTATGAATTTATACATAACAAAGCTATTAAATTACCATGTAATCATATTTTTCACAAATTTTGCATTTCTAAATGGTTTGAGAATAAAAATACATGCCCTCAATGTAGACAAACATTTTTGGATACAGAAGATAATAAAATAACAATATATGAACCAAACCAAGAATACTATATTGAAGATTTTATTTCACCCTTGCAATTACTAAATAATTACATTGATGATTCTAACTTATCAATGAGTGAATTTAATCAACAAAACTATGGTGACGATTTTGATTTATCAATGAGTGAATTTAATCAACAAAACTATGGTGACGATTTTGATTTATCAATGAGTGAATTTAATCAACAAAACTATGGTGACGATTTTGATTTATCTTTTCAAGAATTTTGGTCTCAAAGAAACTGCATTGAAAATTATAATAATTCGTTTCTGGAAGACTTAATGTATTTATAGTTTCAAAAAAATTAATACATGAGGATGATGTTTTATTATTTTTTCCATTTCTTCCCAAATATGAGGAAAATTATTATATACATAACTAAAAATTATAACTGCTGGGTCCATTGTAATTTTATTAAATGTGAAATTTAAAATTGAAAAGCTTCCTATAAATAAGCCTCTAATTTTTCATTTTTATCAAAATGACATTCAGAGTAGATACTTTTCCAGAGAGAATTCTATCTTATTTTTACATTGAACCAAATTTATCGTATTTTTCAAATTCTTCTTTTGAAAGCCATAATAATGGTTTTTTTACAAGAAACTATAGACAATTTACCTGAAGTAAAAATACACGATAAAAATATTGAATGCTCGATATGCTTTGAATATATTTATAAAAAAGCTATCGAATTACCATGTAAGCATATTTATCACAAATTTTGCATTTCTAAATGGTTTGAAACTAAAAATACATGCCCTTATTGTAGACAAAAATTTTTGGACACAGAAGATAATAAAAGAACTATATATGGAATATATGGAATATATTCAATATGAATATATGGAATATATTCAATATGAATATATGGAAAATTCAAAATCTGTAACAAGTGAATTAATTAATTATTATAATTTAGAAATGAGTGAATTTATTTATGATTCTGAATTACAGCTCTATAATGAGGATTTCAATTCTGCGTGTCGAGAAGTTTGGTCTCATCGAAACTATATTGAATATAATATTTCATTACTGGAAGATTTAATGTATTTATAGTTAAATCCTCGCTATCACAGTTCATTTTAACCAAAACTACTTTAAAATTCAGTTTACAGTGAATCTGTATTACAAAATTAAATTTTTGATTTGCAAAATCAGTTTTAACCTTTTCAATTCACCATGGGGAAATTTGGGGCAGCTGAGTCTGAAAGGGTTAAACCTATGTTATCTCAAGTTGTGTATTTAGCTGGACTGAGAGCTCTATTTATAAGAATGCATATTTAATATGGTTGTTTTACAAAAAATTTAGTTCTAAACAGAGTAGTACAATAATTTTTTAACTATAAACCTCCTCTCAACCGTAAAACTAAATGTAAAGTATTTTCTTTTTGAATATTATAATCCATTAGAGTTTTACTATCTACTAATTGTTTTCCTGCAAATATCAAGCGTTGTTGATCAGGAGGTATACCTTCCTTATCTTGAATTTGTTCTTTTACGTGTTGGATTGTATCTGTAGGTTCGGCTTCGATGGTTATAGTTTTTCCAGTTAAAGTTTTTACAAAGAGCTGCATACTTTATTTAGAAAGCAAAATACTACTTGAACACAAAAACAAAATATTAATTATGGATGACATTAATGAAGAAGAAAAATTTTTATTAACTGACCTCAATTTAAATCGATCATATATCCATTCATATGAATCTGTCAATAAAATTACATTTGAATTAATTGTTAATGCTTCAGTTACTGTTGAATTAGGAGGTGGAATAAAAACGTTTTTAATGTCTATTTGATAAGGAAGAGAGTATTGTTCTAAAACAATAACTACAGACTGATTTTTGAAAATGTAAGATTTATCAAATATTGTTATATTACTTGCAATTGTAGTAGCAACTAAAATTAAGATTATGTTGGTTATATACATTTTAATGTTTTTGTTTCTTTATTTAATGCATTGTATGTATGCTCGAAATTTTTATCAATACTATAGTAATAAATCTATATTTTCTTTAAATTTTTGGAAAACGCGACGCAATATTATGCTTGAAATAAGTGTTTAGTATAAGACAAGATGACAGCATTCAATGATTTCGTAAATGCGTTTTTATTTGGTGAGAATAATTATATAATACCTAATGACATCTATGTTAATTATTTAGTAAAAAATTTAGAAAAAGTTGTAAACGTACAGCAAACCATAGAAATGGGTGGACTATTAGTTTCAGAATATATTATAGTAAAAGATTTAAATAATATAATTACTTTCATAACTAATGGGAATAAACAATTTTACGATGGAGCTTTAAATATTCAAAATATATTAATGCTTAGTTCATACCAGTGTAAAAATTTTATCAATGAATTATCTATTGCATGTAGGGGAAATTTAAAATTAGGTGCTACAGCAAATTCTCATAACTCTGTGAATCCATTTTCTTCAAATGACGTAAAAGAAATTGTAGATGGTATAATAAAAAGTAATCAAATAAATAATTTGGTTCAACCTTTACAAAAATTTTCCATTTCGGATGAATACTTAAAAAATGCTTTACATTTATATGATATTAAATGTAAATCTGTGGGGAAATTATTAGATCCTTTTTCATTAGTATTGTCCTCTTATAATGCATTTGTAGATCCCATACATTGGGAAAATGAAAAATCGTTAAAATATTTCATAAACTATTATCCTCAAAATGCTTTATCAATATCAATAAAAAATATAATTAAAGAAACCCTAATTGGTATTTTGGATGCAAGGGAAGACTTATTATTACCAGATATAAATAGTAAAGAGATTAAAATTTTTTTACAAAATGTCAATTATATTAATGAACGCATTGAAAAAGTACATGGTGAAAAAACTCCTCCTAAGGTAATAGATTTAATTCATAGATTATTAGCAATTACTAAAAAAGATAATTTGTGGATACAAGAAGATATTAGTACTAAACTTCCCAACGATCAAAACCATTACATTTGTAATTTATACCTTAAAAATGTAGAATTAGAAAAAGAAAATAATTTATTGAGAAGTATGGTACGTATGGATGAATTAATCTAATGAATGTATTCAAAAAGATTTTATTTATTAAGGACAAGGTGGGGTAAACAAAATTCGCTACTTAAACTTCTCACTGCAACCAAGTATAAGCATTTTTTTAAATTTCTATACACTTGTTGATCCTAAGATAAAAATTTAGCTATTTAAAGATTAAGTTTACCCCACAGGTAATTGGAAATGGCTCAACAAAACTAAATATCAACACAATTAGCTGTGAAATATATTGTACGTTTCTAAAGAGGTAGCTCGAGAGATTCGTGAAAGGGCCTTTCTTCGAATGGAACTGAAGAAGATATTTACTAAAAACTTCACTTTTTTTATGTGTCGTTGGTGTACGGCGTGTTTTCGTATTCGCTTTTTATGTTAAATATCAGTTTAACCCTACAGCATACTGTAGCCTACACGACATTTCCCCCCATTTCCTTCTCGAACTTCCATTTCTAAACCGTAACAAATAATTATAACATTCTATCGTATTAGCACTACCAGTAGATGGTAGCAGGGATACTATTTTGAGACATTTTTTTAGTAGCTAGTGAGACACAAAAAACGCCAAATAAATTAAAATAAAAAAAATTGAGATAAGTCGTTTTTTTTAGAGCATTCGGTTTTATTTCACTTCACAATAATTTCATAAGGACAAAGTTTTTTGTCAATTAAAAGTAGAAAAAAAATTAAATCATTTTTTTACTAATTTTCACCATAATAGAAAAATTATTTTCAAGTGAATTTAAGAAATCATGCATTGTAGGGTTAAAGCAAACTAATAATTTCACGTTAAAAAAATATCCAGTCGATCGAGAAAAAACTTTCTCGGTACCGATGCTTTCTATATAAAGCCTAGAACAGAACGCTCCAGCTATCATTGCTGTTGATTTCCGCAGGGTTGTATCATTAAATAATAGTAACTAAGGTAAAGACTCCACAAAGAAAACGATGGAAAACAATACCGCGAGTACGCGTTTTAAAAACATCGAAGCTGTGTCCAGAAGAATGGGGGACTGCTGCGGCTGGTCACATGGGGCTAAAAGTGTCACGTTCAACGACAATTCGGAATCGTTCTCTCGAGAAAAACAATATCTATTCCGCGAATTTGTTAAAAAAACCCAGAAGGATTCCGCGAAAAACCTGGTAAAGGAAGCGCTCAACGAGGCTGAGAGACTCGATATTAAAGACCAGGCAGTGTTGGTGTTGTGCGAGTTGTTGCTCGGAAAGCATGTTCTTCAGAATATTAAAACTCACCGGGTTCTGTTTTTGAGATTCACTTATGGGAATCGGAAATCGCAAAAATACTTGTTGGGTTGGCTGGAACAAAGGCTCGATTTTCACAAGGATTCTTTAATGTCTAAAGTTCCTGACATTTTGATGGCGTTTTACATTACCAACGTTTTGGAAGAAGAGATATTAATTGATTGGTCGCAGAACGTATCAGACGAGTATGTTTCTATAGAGGTAGCTCGAGAGATTCACGAAAAAGCCAAACCTTTCTTTGAATGGCTTCGGGACACTGAAGAAGAGAAATTTAATAGTGATGACGAGCAGGAAGCCGACAAAATTGTTTACAACGATAATCGCCACTACGGTACTTTCACCAGTGATGACTCCATTCACCTGTTGTTAGATCGCTAACCCTTTTTTTAAAAAATAACGCAAGATTCTTTTAAAAGCATAGCGTTTGGATTCTTATATTTTTAAACACCAGACAAAGAAATTATTGTCCCATTGTTAGATCACTAAATATAGTGTTTGAAATTATACGATTCTTATTTTTTTTTAATACTGTTACGGTAACTTTTTTAGAGAGAAATTATTAAACAAGTGTTAAAAACAAAATAATGATTATAGAATATAAAAATTTAGTTCTGAATCTTTTGGAGTTTAAAAAGTATCCCGTTTTATTAGACTATGTTGTATTAGATATTTACTACAAACAAATAATACCAAAATCAATTGGTAATAATACTCAATCTTACTGTCCAGAACTTTTTTATGATAGTCAAAATGACCCTTTTAAAATTGTATACATGTCTTATCAAAGTGGTTTGTATTATATACACAAGTTAGATCCTGATAGCATAGATTTACAAATTTTACCTGAAAACTGTATGAAAATTAAAATTAGTAAAAATTTGATAAATAAACATCTAAAAGAAAATTTTAAAACGCTTGAAGAAGAAATTTATACATTAATTACATTTTTGAATTATGACGTTACTAGAATAAGAGATATTTTAAATTTAAATTTTGCAGATAGTACCTGTTTTGTACCAACCAGAATAAAAATGTGGGTACAATGTTATACTACGAAACCAATAGTTTTAGTTAGTGAAAAATTAGATTGTTTTGGACCTCAAACAGAAATTATACAGGCAAGACCGATCTTAGGGAAAATTTCTACAAGCATTTCTAATGATCGAATTATTTCGTGTCAAAACGCAAATGCTATTAATGATGAACAAAAGACTAAAATTTTTAAAGACTTGTTAAATTATAATTTATACAATATACATTATGTAACAGCTCATAATAGTTATGTACCACTAGCTTATAATCCTTTAGAAAATCCAATAATTTCAATCATATGATAGTACGAGATCATAAGGAATGTTATCCGAACAATCGTTTTCAAAGTTTTTGTATTTTTTCGTAACAAGGTCTCTATATCTACATCTCTGCCTTATTTCTTTACATAAAGGTTTAGGTAAATTTAAATCATTATATTTAGATTTAATCACTAATGTAGATTCATTAGTTTTTAAAGGACGTTTAAATGTAGGTAGCTTATTTTTATATGCTAACAATTTCAATCTTTTATTATATTTTCTGCGAGTATTATTATTTTGCCTTCTTGGAGAAGGACTTCGCCTTCTTGGAGAAGGACTTCGCCTTCTTGGAGAAGGACTTCGCCTTCTGGGAGAAGGACTTTGCCTTCTTGGAGAAGGACTTTGAGAACTTCTCGGAGAAGGGGTCCTACTCCTAGGAGAGATATTTCTAACTTTACAATTATTTCTTGTTAGTTTTAAAGGATCTAAATTCTGCATTTTGAACGTCTGAATAAAATCTTGAATTCTTGACTTATTTCTGGATAAATAATTTAATCTAAAATAATTTGATTTTATCGTAAAATATGAGTCTTTTATTTTAAGTAAATTACAGTTATCAAAATATTTTTCTAAATGATGTAATACACTAAACGTTTTTCCATGTATATTTTTTAAATTACTCTTGGAATAATTAATACCTTCATTTTTTAAAACTTCTTGTAGATAGTCTGTAGGAACAAAATCTAAATATTTTTTATTCGGCATACTTTATTTCAGTAAAAGAATGGTTAATTCTTCCATAAATATACATTTTATAAAAAGAACTTTTTTTAACTAAATTATGATTATCATAGCTAGCAGTGTCATATTTTTCAAAACACTCTAAATGTGCCATCATATGATTGACAAGAATAAATAATAAGTGCCAAGTAGTAGACATTTTAAAATATTCAGCCGGATGCATATTTAACCCACCATTAGGCATTAAATTTACTGTTCCCCTGTCAGCATCTACATTAAATTGATTATTTTTTGCATAAATTGAACAAAATTTACTATGAATTTTTTTAAAAAGTTGTACGTTAAATATAATATACATTGGTATTCCTGAATCTTCTGGATGAATACCAAAGTATACTTGTAATACTTCTTTTGGTCCTACAGATCTATCTAAATAATAAAATGTTGGTTGATATTCATGAAGTTTAGTAATTGGATTACCATGAGCTCTATTTATTAAAGGAATCCATTGTTCAATAATAGTATGAAAGTCTTTAATATTCAAGTTACTAAAGTCATCTAGAGTCTGAATACATAAATACCAAGCATCTTTCCAGGCTTGGATTTTTATTTCTGGTTTTATATAAACTTTCTTTTCTTCATATTCATCAATTTTGCGTTCCATGTTTAAAAAATAAAGAAAATGTATGTTACTTTAATTATATATTTTTTACTAGGAGTATTCTTTCTAACATTTCCAAAAACACTAACTGAACAAAATTATCCAGTTAGAATTGATAGTTTAATAAAACAAAATTGTTTATCAGAAAAAGTAAAATGTGTAGATAGTTGTGATTTCTTATGTACAGATTCTAATTTTAAGTGCTTAAATAATGTTTGTCAATCAACAAATAAAACAAACATTCAATGTGATAAGGGAGTGGTTGTTCTAACAGAATTTCATAATACACCATATTGGGAATGTATTTGTACAAATCCTTCGTTTTATGGAGGTAAAGCTTGTTCAGAAAAAGCACCTGATTTATGTAAAAACGGTAATTTTATTTACCATGATTTTAATAAATTTTCTTGTGAGTGTAATCCACCCAGGGAACTAATGACCTTAAACAATAAACCTTATTGTGTATTACCTGATATAAAAAAATTTTTTATTCATGTTTTATAAAAACTCAATATATATTTTCCCTTTAAAGTTTTTTAAATTCCTCACCTATTTAAACTAACTTTTCTAATTAGTTTATAAATTAATTTTAAAGCTCAAATATATTTCTGAGAAATCATTTTTATATCTCTTCCCTTCAAATGAGCTAGTTTTTTTATTTACTCACCTAACTTTTATAACCAGTTTATAAACTAATTTATTATTCCTTAATTTAGTTTAAAAATTTTCTTTATAAGAAAAACTTTTAGCTTACACTAGTAAAGATTTTTACTCGAACAAACATGCAGGAACCAGCTTACAAATATGTTAAATCGTTACCAAAAAAGAAAAGTGAACGGAAAAAACTTAAAGCTCATACTTGTAAAGAATGTCAAGAGTTTTATTCTATTAAAGGGACAAATATGCAATCTTCATCAAGACATAGAGGATCACCTAGACCCCCGACTCCTGAAAATTTTTGGGAATTAGATTTTCCAGACACACCTGAAAGTATTGAACGAGGTTATACAGATGCTACTCCCACACCTTACAAATTTAAACCTATTTTAGAAAACAAATATTATAAAAAATAATTAATTAAAACTGCTTGTACGATGCAAAAATTAATTTTCTCTTATTAAATTAATTTTAACAAGTTATTAAATTATTTTTAATAACAAATTTAAATTTTTAAATAATTTTAACTTTTTTTATAATTCATTAAATTATTTTTAATAACAAATTTAAAATTTTAAATAATTTAAACTTTTTTTATAATTCATTAAATTATTTTTAATAACAAATTAAAATTTTCAAATAATTTAAGGTTATTATAATTTATTAAATTATTTTAAAAACAAATGAAAAATTTAAAATAATTTAAACTTTTCATAATATGTTAAACAGTTTATACAGGAATTTAAAGTTATTGTGTATAGTGTTTTTTAATATATTATTTGAGTCTAGTGTGAATCCAAAATGTATTTGAACATAATTTATTAAATAAGTGCAATGATGTTTAAAACTGTTGAGCCGACAAAAACTTTTTTTTAAACCAATTATGTATAATTTATTAAAAGCATAAATAAATAAACTTAAAATGTTTAAGCAAAAATTATTTTGCACACTGAAACAAAAATGTATTCGAACAAAAATGTTAAATTATAAAAATTATATAAGGTTTAAGTTTTATAGGTTAATACTATTATAATTTAACTTTTTAGAAATAGGTTAAATTATTTTACTTGAAAATAATAATTTTTAAGGTTAAAGGTTAAATTATTTTTAATTAATCGATAAAAATCTTAAATTATATTTCTAAAACAAAATTTTTACAAATCTAATTTAAGTTTCTTATCGATTAATTAAAAATAATTTAACCTTTTCAATTTAAACTTAAAATTATAGAGGCCTAAATATTAACATTTTTAGTATAATACTTTAAATTTATTTTTCTGAAGATAATTCTTGTACTGGTAGTTCAGTTTCATATTGAATGTCACATTTAAAACAGTTGGCATCTTCTTTACACAAAATGACTGATTGAGGAATAGAAACATTGTCATGTATTATAAGGTCACTATGTTCCCATAAAACTTCAGTGTTTGAAGATGCTATACCATTTCCCATCATACCATTAAAAAGTTCCATATTTCCAATTTTCATTCCCCCTTGTCTTGAGCGACCTCTAACTGGTTGACCTGTTCCTTTGTCTTTTGTACATTTATCCGCAATGTATATGTGTTCGCTACTTAGATATAAGATTGGAAAATAAAATACTGGGCCTATAAAAGATGTTCCAGGCATTTTTTTACTATCGCTATTATATAATATATCATAATCTTTTCCACCATTTTCTATAGCTTCAAGAATTTGACCCATAGTTTGGCGACTAATTAAGCAATATGGATTAACTAAAATGTCCGGATACATTCCTTTGGCATGTGGTAAAAGTGCATGTTTTTGTAAAACTCCTTTTTGACCATGAAAGGTACAAAGTTTATCACCAGTACTACATTCATGACGAGATCGTATGTTAATAAACAAATAACTGGGTGAAATTTTAAATTTTATAACTTTAAAATTTGGTTTTGTAAAATAAACATTAATTACTTGTTCTTTTTGTTTATCTAAAAATAAATGCATTGTATGCGTTCCAATTTTAATATCTTTTGTAGGACAAGTAAGAGTTCCTAAAAAAGAATTTGACCTTTCAGGATCTGTAGGTCCTTTTAATGGGTAAAAGTATTTTAAACCATTACATTCAAATTTAATTTTTATAGTATATAAACGGTAACAATTAAAAACTTTTAAATCCTCTCTTAAAACTATACAATCTTCTTGAGTACATCCTTTAAAACTAGTATACATGACGTTTAATTTTGGTAAACATATTGTAAAAGGTTCTGAAAAATCATTTAATGGTTTTAATAGAGGTTCGTATTTTTCGTTTTTTATCAAATAAGCAGACACTGCCTCACAAAAAAACAAACTATATTTGGATGTAGTAGAGAGAATTGCATTTTTCAAAGCATTAAGAGCTAAAAGATTTTTAGGAAATGCATTATGTTTGTAATATTTTATAAGATCAGTACTGTAACTCATAATAAATGAACTATCTTTAAAATCTAATAATTTAGAAATTTCATTAAATCCATACAATTCACGTATCCAATAAACTATATCTCTGGATGTAACCCAAAATTCGTCTTCAAGTTTTTTGTATAGTAAACCACTTTTATAATTTATGAAAATAAAGTTATCTTTTTTAAAGCATTCAACGTAAACGAAGTGTTTTTTTAATTCATATAAATTAAGGGAACTAAAACAGTCTTGGGTAATAGAAATACAAGCTGAATTAATAACCAAATAAAATTTAGAATCCCCTAATTCAATTTTTAAATATTTATATACATTTTCTATTGAATCTTTAGTTGAAACAAATGTATCTCTAGCAAGCATCATTACCCTTCCAACATTTTTTGATTCTGAAGTACCAAGAGGACATAAAAAACCAACATAACTATTATTATAACATAGAACTTTGTTTGTTTTAACCTTAGTAGATATTTGTAAGTTTGTAAAATGGGAAAGGTATGGTATATACTGATAATATTGTAAGTTTACATCTCTATAAGGAGTAGATTTTTTTTCTGCATAAATTTCATCATTCATTCCTATTTCTTTATGTTGAGAAGTTACCTGAATATTTACCATTTTGTTTTTTACACTGTGTTCTTTAAAAAACATAGTTTTTTTTGAAATTACATGTAATAAATCTCCATGAATTATTGATTTACTTACTACATCATATTGTTTTTTTATATTCACATAATCTCTAATTTTTAAGGGTATGTATAAATTTCTAATGAATAATTTTAAAAATAAGTGACCTGGACTAATAATAACTCTATTCTCTAAATTATCAATTTCAAAACCTTCTTTAAATATTTCTTTAAAATATTCTTTTGTGTGAACTGGATAAGGACAATTAAAAAAATTTTTGAAATCATAAGAGTTGTTTCCGTCATGTAACCTAACAATTAAATCACCCCTTTTGAAATCTTCGACATCATCAAAATAATAGCTTAGTTCTTGACCTTTTTCATTAGAATCGTACCTATAGACTCGAACAATGCTATTTTTTATTATATGTGGATTTGTGGCATCATTAGTAATAAAAAATGGAATTTGTTTCAGACATCCATTGATAATAAAACAAGTTAATGCAATATCTGCTGGTTCCTCTAAGGTCTGAAAATCTAAAATGTTTTGTATATTTTCTAGTGATTTAAAAACTTTTTGATTATTTTTTCGAATAGCAATATCTATTTTAGATCCAATCATAATTGGAAAAATAGATTGTAAAGAAATAAGCCTATTCTTTTTTAAAAATTGAATAGAACAAGCGTAAATCAATCTATTATAAATACAATCTTCTAATCCTTTACCATCATAAATTAAGGTACAATTTATTTCATTTAATATATTAACGAAATTTATGGAGTTTTCGTCAAAATTGCGAATGATATTGCATGTAACTTCTTTAATGTTCATATTTGATTCGTAATGATTTAACTCTTTCTATGAAAGAATTTTCACAATCTTGCTTGTAGAAATGTAAAGAATATACACATGCACTTATAATAATTGTGATAACTATTATGCAATAAACGTGTATACTATTTATAACTGGAATAAAAGTTTTATACTGTGGTCCGAAAACTGCTAATAAAAAATTGTTATAAAACATTTTCTTTTTATTATCTTTGTTAAAAAAATAATTTCAATATAAAATTAATTTTGTTAAAAACAATATAAATAGCTTTGTAAACCCTACTAATTACACTTTATAGCTTGTAACCTGTTAAAATGCATTTCACAAGATTTAGGGATAAATTTTTAAGTTTAAGTATGAGTAATGAAAAAATTTCAAGCGTAATTTTTTCAAAAATTCAAGAACTTTGGAATGAAAATATAATGTATAATGTAGATGTTTCTGTACTCAATAATATAGGTATAGAATATAATATTTTACCAGATGATAAAGTTCAAATAACTAAATGGCCACATTTAAAAACTATGTGTCTTAAAACAAATATAAACAATCCAACTATATGGGTTTATGTCGATGAAAAAGAATCTTTTTTATTTTGCTATATAATAGGTGAAGAATGTGAAACGATAATTGAAAAAAATGAGTTTTTAAATAGAATAAAAGCATAAAAATTTTAGATTTAGACATTTCAAAAATTTAAAAAAAATAGCTGCATTAAAAATATATCTACTTTTTGTTATATTATTAAAAAATATGTATTCCTAAAATATTTTTTTGTGAATAGTATAAAAGGAGGAGAGTTAGTGGTTAATACAGCAACGATGACAGTTTTTAGTGATTGAGAGCCGAAGTATAAATGATCACTAAAACAAACTTTATTTAAACAAATATATTGCCAAAAGATTAAATACAGCTGTATGTGGGAAAAGAGAAGAGTGCTGCAATGCAGGAGAGTTATAGCTGACCGACAGTTGCAGGTGATGCCTCACTTTCTCACATCTGCTGAAAAACGAAGGGGCGCTCTGATGATTCGAGTGAAGAAATCTCAACTCGAATGATATCATATCTATGAGTAATGAAAAAAAATTAAGATAAGACCTTTAGAAAAAAAATATAATGTATAGGGCTGTAACGAGATTTTGTCACTTAACCTCCTAATTACTAAGAATATTATAGGTCGTTTTAAATTAAAATTTTGATTTTATTACTTATATGCTATACTAATACAACCAGCAAAAACTATTAGCAGAAAAATTAGGACTTTTACAGCCGGATATTTAGTGTATGAAGATGCGCATTACACAACAGCTTTTTTTTCGAGTTTTTTAATGTTTTTTTAAATTCTGTAAGTTAAAATCAATCACAAAATTATGATTATGATATTTTGAAGCCATGTTATCTTATGTGTTTGTGTAACAAGGGTGACGTTTTAATTCAAAATTCAGCTCAGTTCACCAGTAGTCTTTGAAACAAGGAACTAAAAAACATTGTTTCCTTTTGTATTAAATGACAAAATAAATAAAAAATATTTAATATTTCACTACCCATAACATGCAAATATAATACTTGTTTTAGAAATTCTCGAATTTTTTTTAGTATTTTTGTTGACTCAATAAACAGCCATTTTTCATTCAAAAATGGGTATTCACTAGATTTTACTAAAAAATGGGTTGTTCAGAGTTAATAATTGGGGGTTTAAAAAAATATCAGTATGTATTACCATTTTTTATAAAAATTGTATGAAGTATTTAATAGGTCGTTTTCAACATTTAATAAACAAAATGTTGATTTTTTTTGAAAAAATTTTTTTTGAAGACAAACTGGCGCAAGTTTAGAGCTGCTGATGGTTGGCGAGTTTTGGCTATTTGGCGCCATATTTAGAAGCCACATAATTCATTTAACATTAGTTGGGGTTACTATATATTGATTTTTATCGCTAAAAACTTGCGCCATAACTTGTAATAAACTTGGTTTTAATTATTTTCTTTTCTATAACAAAAAACCCTTTCTTAATTTTTGAGTGTTTTCAAGCATGTTTGTTTAGGAAAATTTAAAAAAAAACTTGACAATCACTAGTAGAAAAATTAATTAAATTTGAATTATTTTTAATGGAAATAATTATTCAATACAACATGCATACAGTTGCTTAACAGTTTTTATTTTAATCTTAAACAAAATTAAGTTACTCAATCAAGACAGATCTCAACGCGAAACCCGCAATTCTTTAGTAGGAGAAATAATAAGTAGGCTAATCCCACCACCCCCAAAAAAGTAAAGCGTCCCGTTTTTCTTAGGGTTGCCAAGAGACAAAATCTCGTTGTAGACCTCAATAAAATAGGCATAGAATATTTTACTAGAAGATAAAATTTAATGTCTTAAAACAAATATAATAATCCTACTATATGGATTTGCGTCAATGAAAAGAATCTTTTTTATTTATTGAAAAAAAACCTGAGTTTTTAAATAAGATAAAAGCATAAAAATAATAAAAGCATAAAAATTATAACATAGCAATGTTTGATTTACAACGCGTAGTTCAACCGGTAACAGAACATTATTTTAAAGTTTTTAAAATTTATAAAAAGAAGAAATTAGTTGAAAAATTTATTCGTGATTGGTTGAAACTGTTAAAGGTTTATAGTTCTTTGGAAAATTTTGTCAGTTTTGAAAAAAAAATTCCAGTTTTAAATAAGTTATATTCAAATAGTAAATCGGTTATTATAGTTCAATATGATAATGTAGAATTTCCTCATTATTTTTCATACAGTATAAGAAATACCTCAATTTTCCCTTTATATCCATTTAGAGTTCAATTGGTAACTCATAATGTATGTTGTAAAGAAGGTTTGAACATGTTATTACAATATTTAGAAATAACTAATATTACTTTTGTAGCTTTGTATAATGTATCTAATTATAAAACTATTATAGAACAAATTAAATCGGTAAACCCAAAAATTAAATGTTATCCACCTTCTTGTTTTAAAGATTTTTGTAAGATAAATAAAGTTATAAATGGATGTCTTTGAACAAATGATTAGATACATAAGAAGTGTACAAATAATAGATTTTATGAAAAAACGTTATTACAATGATTTATATTATTTACCAGTATTTAAGATTGAAGAAAATCTCATATTTTTTCACTATATGTTTTTAAAATATATTATACCAATCAATCATTGGTTACTTTTAAGATGGTGTAATATAACATGTGAAACTCACAGGCTATATGTATTTAAAAATATAAATTTTAAGTTTGAAGTAGGAAATCAAGAAAATATTAGTTTTTATGAAAATATAGTTAGAATGGAGAAAAAATTTGATTATAAAATTAACAAATCGTTTAAAGTAGACTCGAATCCTAATCAAATTTTAATTGTGAGAAACAAACTTGAAAAACAATACATAGAAAAATATATTGAAGAGGGTAAAGCTAAATCAAAAATTAAGAATGACAACGAAATTGAGGAATTCTTGAAAAAAAATAATGTTTACAATGAAGCTCAAATTTGGGCTCATGAAGAAATATTTAAATCAGACTTTTTTACTGATCCAATAAACGCTCAAATCAAATTGGAATCATTATTAGGCCGCAAAGAATTCAATTTCCCAGATAATTAACTACATCAATTACATTTGTTATGTTTTGGGGATAATATAATACTGATGGATATTCTATACTCCAATCTAATAAGTATTTGTAATTAATTATATAATGTTTAGTTTGAGTATTTAATAGAATTGATGAAATGTAACTATCTATTTTATCTTTTTCGGTATACAGATAAATAAAATCATTGTCTATTAACACGTAGACATCAAAAGGAAATATATGTAACAAACTTCGTTTATTTTGCAATTTCCATAAAATAACCAATTTTTCATTAATATTTTTACTAAAAAATGTGGTGCTATTAAAATTGTAAAATAATAATAAAAGACAAGTAATTATGAGAATTAATTTCATTTATACAGCTTTATTTCTTATATTTGTTATAACTATAGTAAATTTATTTTACAAACCTTACGTATACAAATACTATAATGTAAAACGTCAAGATTATCATGATTTTTCTATATTTGATGCTTTTAATCCAACTGATAAGTTATTTTGTTCAATTAATGGTTTTAAATGTACAGACGAACAATGTGAGTGTGCAAACTATTGTAATGGAGATTATGATAAAATAAATGTATATTTAAACGAAAAAATAATTATGTTTAATGAACAATTAGAACCTGGAACTTACTGCCTACCAAAAGGAGTTCTACAATGCAATTTACAAATGACTACACCTATATATTCGACAAATGGGTGGAGCTGTGTATCAAAAAACAGTTCTGTTTGGAAAAATAATAAATTAATTGCTTGTAAAAATCAATTTGCTAAAGATGATTCACTAAATGTTTTATTTGACACTCTTCTCAATAAAGTTGTAGATAATGAAAACATAGATTTTTATGAAGTTTATAACGGAAAATTTCGCTATCATTGCATATGTGGATCAAAAGATCATAAAGGAAATAGAATGATTTCCTTAGACGAAGTTCCATTTACATGCGTCAGTGACTACTGTTTGCACAATTTGAGAAATCAAACCGGTGTTATAGGTTGGGATTCAAAAAATATGAAATGTAATTGCAATCAATATAAACACGAAGATCTTTTAAATACTAAATCACCTTGTATAAATATTAAAGTTGGAATGGATAAAAATACATATTTTGGTGCAACAAAATGTACAGATGAATATTCTTTTGAAATTCATCCGATAAATTGCCCCAAAAAATTACAAAGTAACTTTTATTCTTTTGAAAAAACAATAACATATTTCAACCATCCACAAAATTTTTTAGATGAAACTATTTAAAAAATAAGAAATGGAAACTATTTTATATGAACAACAATGGATTCCTTATGTAGATGAATTTTTACTAAACAACATAGTTTTAAGTTATCCAAAAAATGTTATATTTTCGGCTCAATTGCTCCACAATCATTTAAAAAATGCCAAAGAATTATATAAAAAATATCCTTATGCAGAAAAATTTGACATTTCTACATTAAACACTATAGACTGGAAGACAACAAAACTAGTTTTTGATAAAAATGGAAACACTTTAACAGTACCAGAACCAATTGAAAATCTTATAAAAATAGATAAGAGATTAAAATATAATGATGGTAAAACTTTTATTTTTGGAAAAGTGGCTTTTATACGTTCTTATCCTTTAATAGTTTCCATTATTTTCATAATTTATTTTATAGTTTTATTTCGAAAGTATGATATTTCACGCCGTCTCCAATATCTCTGAATTCTTTTTTATCTTTATGATATCTAATTCATTATTTTTTTCGATATTGTCAAAAAACCTTTGTACCTGTTTTAATATTTCTGGTTGAAATATCTGTTCTACAGCTTTGTTTCTAACATTTCCTATTGTAAGAGTATTATATTTAAGCTTTGCTTTTTCGAAACTTTCAATTGAATAATCTATATCTAATAAAGCGGTAACAATATTATTTCTATGAAAAGTATTGAAAAGCTCATTATCCATATATTTTTGTGGAAACGAATCATACATATAATAATCAAGAACCCATAAACAAGTCATCCAAAAATTCATTATTAAATTGAAATCTATAAAAGGAACTTCTCCATATCTAATTTTATGTTTTAATTTCGTTAAAATGTGAAAAAAAATATAGGGTAACTCTGTTTCATTGCATGTACTTATAGCATCGTGGATACAAACTGAATTTAACTCTGTAATTGATATAATACAAGGTATAAAATCATTACCAAAAAGTAGACTAGTATAAACTAAAGTCAAAGGATTATATTGTAAATGTTTTTCAATTATATCATTTAAATTATAGTAAACAGAATTTTTTCTTGCAATTTGTATTTTTTCATAATAGGAAAGATTTATATATGACAAAATAAATATGTCATTATCGACACTTACAATAATAGGTCGTTTACAATTAAATTTTTTGGAAATGTGAAATAATTTATGCTCTCCTTCACCAGCTACTTTGCTTCCACTTAAAATAAAACAAATATTATTTGGAATATTTTTACATAATAAATGTTTAGCTCTAAACTGTTTGAAATTTGCTATCTGTTTACGTAAATAATTGTACACTTTTAAACTGACATGATTATGCCCTAATAATACCGTTTTATATATATTTCTTCCTACACATGGATTTTCTCGACGTTTTTTTTGAGTAGGCCATTTCATAGGTACACCCTCTCCATCAAAAGAAATAATTATAATTATTTCGTTTTCATGGAAATTAGTTTTGAAAATATTTGTTAAAATCTTACCAATTTCAGATGTCACGATTTTTGCAATATCTTCATAGATTTCTTCTTCTTTATCTTTCAAAGTAGAATCGACTGCAATATACAATAAACTTTGAGCGTCAATTAAAATTGAATCAAATGGTGTTATATCATCAGTTTGAAAAGGAACAGCGTGTAATAGAGTTGTAAAATTTGATATACCCATTGATGCTTTGTGGTTAAATGAATTAAAATTCAAAGTATATATATGTGTTATAAAGATTTATTTTAACAAAATAGAGTTGAATTGTGGACAAATGTTGCTTTTACCATATACATATTATTAATTAATTCAAATTCAATTTTTATTTCATTATCTTTAAAAATTTGAGCTTTTCTATTTTTATAAATAGTTTTATATCCAAATTTACTCATAGCAACTCCAGAAATTATGTTATATCGCATAGTTGGTATATAATAAACATTAGTTAATATGGCATTGTTCAATTTACCATTACAATTTATTTTAACATTAACTGTTCCTATACCTTCAGCTTCAGTATAGGTATTTTCAATTATACCATAAATTTTAGGTTTTTTTATATCATTTAATAATAGAGAGCTAAAATATCTCTTGTCATTTATAATGTGAACAGATGAACTGGAACAAAGAGAAAATTCCACACTATTTTGATTAGTTCTTTTTGGACATTTCTTTTTAATATGACCCACAACTCCACAAAAAAAGCATACTCTTTTAAGATCCGACATTTTTAAATTGATTATTTTATTATTAATTTGCAGTTTATATAGTGATATTATTTAAAAAAAATTGTTTATAAAAGAAGTACTTTTCAATATAATTTTCATAATTATGAATACCGTGTTTCCTTTGCGTTGGGAAAATGTCACGAAAAAACGTAATTTTAACGACATTAATACAATAACAGTCAGAATTACAGCTGTTGATATTTTAGGTAATTCTGTGATAATTGAAAAAAAATACACTGAGTGGATGGGTGTATGTACAAATAAAATTGATAAACTATGTAAGTATATCAAAAAATTTTTTCCAACATGTAAAGTCCGTTACGAAAAATTAAACGATAAATATTATAGAAAGATATTGCCTTATTTTAAAGATCGTTTGAAAAATAACAAACTTCATTCTTCAAAAAAACCTTTTTATAAAATGTATCTTTCAAACCCTATAGATGATATGGGATTTTTATTTTCAAAATATAAAATTGCGTATTACGAAAAAGAAAATTGGTTAGTTCGTTTATACATTGATTTTTGCTCTAAATTTAATTCTACTGAATTTTATTATAAATGGTACGATGTCAATGATTCCGAAATTTTTTTAATTGACTCATTTAAAATGAATTTGAGTTTATTAACTTTACCAAAAATTAAAATTGCATCATTTGATTTAGAAACTATTCCTTTAGACGGGGAAAATAGAGTACCAACTGGACATAATCAATTTGACAGAATAGTTATGATCAGTATAGTTATTTGGAATTTATGCGACTTGAAACAGACTAAAATTTTAATGTTTTTAAATCCTATTTCGGAACCTTTAAATTTATCAGGTGATCCAATCTATATGGAATATTTCAGTGAGGAAATAATGTTACAAGAATTTCATAATGTAATATCTGATTGTCACGTATTGACAGGTTATAACATCAACAAATTTGATATTCCATGTATTTTTGCTCGTTTGATATGGCTAAATCAAAAAGAATTACTCCGACAATATACATCAAAAAAAATTGGAGATTACGAAATATGTACGATTCAAAATAAAATAATAATAGATATGTACGATTTCATAAGAATATTTTCAGGTTTTGATTTACCTAGTTTCAAATTAAATGTTGTTGCAATGTATAAATTAAATAAAAGTAAAGTATCTATTCATAGTACCAGTATACACAATTGGTATACAAAAAAAAGTGTTATTTCTAAAGAACTTTTACTATCTGATAGTTTAACAGAATGTTATGATAAATTGAATCCATACAACGTTCGACGACATGAATTCGGAACGTTTAAAACTTGTTTAGAATACTGTTTAAGAGATTCTATTTTAGTACATGAACTTTTTCAGCATGAAATGGCATTATTATTTTTAATTGAAAGATCCAACTTTACAATATTCGATATTGAGCAATCTTTATGTTATGGTACTTCTAGATATATTCTAGAAGTTTTTAAAACGTATGGTACCTTATTAGGCTTCTTTTTTAATAACAATTTTTTTAAAAATACTTTGATAAAAGATAGAGTTGATTTGGAAAGATTTTTTGTAGGAAAAAAGGAAAACACATTTCAAGGGGCTTTAAATTTTGGTATACGAGAAACGTTTTATAGAAATGTTTTCGTTTACGACTTTGCAAGCATGTATCCTTCTATTTTGTGTAATCATAACTTATCGTTTGAAACGTGTGCCATTTTAAAACTTTCAGATTATCTTAATCTCCAACCAAAGGATAAATTTGAAACAGTTCCATACAGGATTCATAAAGATGAAGAATTTTTTTTAAAATATGAAAAATGTGAATCGTTTACTTTTTCAGAAATTGATACTGAAAAAGATTCAGCTATAATGGTATCTTATAAAGGGGAATGGGGATTCCTACCAACTCTATCGAAACATTTTTTAGAGAAACGAGATCACGAAAAAGCATTATTTAAAAAAAATAATAATATAATATATTATAATAAACAATTAAATACTAAAATATTTTTAAATTCCATATACGGATCGATGGCGAATGCTGATTCTACAATTGCATGTTTATACATAGCAATGATAATAACATGTTATGCTAGAATGTACTTGTTAGCATGTTATAGATATTTTACTTCCAGAAATTATAATGTTGTTTATTGTGATACAGACAGTATTTTTGTTGTAGGTTGTGATCCAAATGAATATTTACTTGTAAATCAATACATAAATCAACCATTTATGAAATTAAATTTCGAGAGAATTGATGATTACTTATTAATTGTTACAAAAAAACGTTATATTTATGAATCAAATTTAAAAATTACAAGAAAAGGATTCACTAAAAAAACTAATGAATTAATGAAATGGACAGTAGATAACATTATAGAAAAAACAATAGATTCTTTGAAAAATGGTAAGTGTGATGCATCTGAAGGTTGGAAAATATGGATTGAAACATTAATTTACATATACGTTATGTGTAAAGATCCGAGGCGTTTTAGTCTGAGTCGAAAAACTAAAAGACTAAATGAGTACAAATCAAAAAACTGTTTATCCTTACAATTGTTGCAAAAAAAACCTGAACTTGAAGGTCAGTTTATTGATTTTACGTATAATATGTTTGATGTCAGCATTGAGAATACTAACAATTTTATAACATTTGTTGACGATTGTACTGAAGTAAATATTGAAAAACTTATTACAAGTGAAAAAAATACATTAATAAAATTATTAAATCTCGCATTTTTTAAATCTAATGTTGCAGAAAAAAACTGTAATTTAGTTTTTAATACAATGAAACTTAAAAATTTTGTAAATGCTGAATTTCACTATTTTTACAAATATAAAAAGCGTGTGATGATATTAGTTGAAAAAAATGTCGAATATTCATTTAAAATTGCCAAAAATTTTTAAATTTACAAAATCATGGTTTTAAATATGTACTTGAAAAAACAAAAATAAATTTGAAAAGAGTATAAAAGGACTGTAGGTGACTCCATAATTCCATTCGAACACAAAACGTCAACATGAACAACCAAATAGAATTGAAATTGAGTGGAGACTTACAAAGCATTAACCTAACAGAAGACATGGAAAGAGATGAATTGATATTAAATCCAGGTAAAGAGGAGTATGAAGAACTAAATTCAGAAAAAAGCTTTGAAGAAGATAAAAATGGTATAGAAGATGGAGAATTAGATGAAGAATCTTGGTATAGAGATTTCATAGTAAAAGAGGAAAAACCAAAGTTTTTTAGTAATATTATTGGTACTTTAGCTGTTCAAAATGCTATTGATGGGCAAAAATATTTTACAATTACTAATGGTGTGAAATATATTTATAAATCTTGTAATAATGATTGGTTGGAAAAAATGGAAAGTTATGCAAAATCGTTGAAAATTACAAATTTATATATTGTTGGTAATGCATTTCATACAGAGTTACTTCCCTATTTTAAATCTGGCGAAGTAAACTTACACTTATTTGTACGACCACTACATCAAAATCCAAAATGTTCACATTGTAACTTATTTAGTTGTTCACAATTTAAAGCGAAGAGATTGTTTTTAGATGTCATGTTTACGTTTTACCACTTAAATTGTGAAAAAAGTTCTTTTTAATTTTATATTGAAATGTTTTTGTTAACTATCTATGGAATTAAATTTTGAATAATTTAAAATTTAAAAAAGATTTTTAAATTTACAAAATGTATCTATCATGGTTTTAGAATTTAAATATGTACTTAAAATTTTACCAAATGTTTTAGCAAAAATAAATTTTTTTAAATATGAAATAGT